>UXGD01002161.1:0-28029 GCA_900474315.1 Torymus auratus
TATCCGTGATCCAAAGTTCGTAGCCTCTCCTAGTAAATAAAAAAATATAAAATACATTCTTTTTCCAAGAAAACTTATCAAAATAAAGTTAAGTATCTAAACAATTAACTTTTATTTTTATCAATTGATAATACAAAAAGATAACTAAATGATAATGCAAGCATGATATATTTAACCTTATTAAATTAAACATTAAAAATTAAATAATTTAACCAATCTAATCTTACAGTCCTATCTCACAGACAATTTCTCTTTTGATCTCTCTAATGTATATTTTATATTAAACAAGTCATTCAACGACTAAACCATGCATTTTTTTGAGAAAAATAACGTAATAATTCTCTGTCCATATTTTATCGTATCTTTATTAATTTCCAAGAGTGAAGTATTGAAAGAGGATTCCATTTCTCGATAGCGCAGGAGACAGGCAAATGTTAGAAGTTTGATAAGAAGCTATGACCCGGAAATTGATCGGCCCTAGCACGCGATCGTATATTTCGGCGAGGATTCCGTCGGACGTAACATTTCCGAAGAAATACCACAGATAAAGAAATGTTCGAAACTGCTTTGATATAAATATTAAACAAAATTTTTCATATATAATCAAGTACCATGTAATCACTCGCGATATTTCGTCTTTTCATGTATTACTGCACGTATACAAGGCTATATTTATTCATTTACAGAAAGTAGGATAATACACTTATTCAATTGTTGAAAATAGGGAGAGCACAGGCTATATTCAGAGTATTTAACGATTAAAATAATGACAAATTTCGACACTCGCGTAAGACAAATAAGTTTCATTATATATCCGGAAAAGCTTATATGATACTAAATCATTTCTTCCCACAATTCGCAGCAACTTATATCCATTTTACATAAAAAAACCTTTATCACTGGATCATTCTCAACCCGTAGAATATAACAACCCCGTAATTAATCGGCAAACAAGCCTTTACTAGCTTTACCTCAACCTTAAGCTATTACATTCCTCGCCAACCATTCTACAAATCACGCGTACAAATCAACCTCTTACGCAACCTCTCCCCAAAAAAAACCCACACACAACCACCTCCTTCCGCGATAACATAACGCAATCTACCCTCCGCGGACCGAAAAAAAAAACGACACACAGCCCATAAAGTTTCCATTTCGCGTGCCGGCGAACGGTATAGCTCGGCCGCGTACGTTCGCGATTATCTCGGCGGGTTGTGTCGCGTGTGCGCTCTTGGATCGATAGTCGCGTGTGTCTCTAGCCGGGAGAAGAAGTATAAGAGTCGCGGTGGTCGCGCAAATATTTGCGATAAGCGGCCGCGATATAGGGAGCATTCGCCGCTAGCTATATAGCTACGTGTTTTAGCTCTTACTTCCTTCCGTCCCTTTGTACGTGTGTACATAATAACGCGCGCCGGCGCGATCGTGGTATATGTATGTGGGTGAAAGGGAAGGAAGGCAAGAAAAGGAAGGAAAGAAAGCTACCGTCGCCGACACGACACGCACATACACAATTGTGTAGACACGAATGTAGGTATATACATACAGGAGTGTTGAACAATTTTGAGCTTTCTCGTACATGTATATATTATTATTACCGATCTCTATTGGGGAAAAGTATGCGGGTAGTAAGTAGCAGCAACCGCACAGGTCGTTCCTCGAACGAGTGTGCTGCACCCTCGAGCTCGCGATTTCCACGGGCAGGGTCCCGGAAAAATGGCAAACAACCTGCATGAGACAGCCCCCATTGACGATCACGCGCCTATATATATATACGAATGACTTTTCTCTCTCGTCGTGCGCAGGGGCGTGAAAACGGTAGACGCGGGGGGGATTAGCGGCGCGCGTGACCTGCTCAAGGCGGCAGGTACCTTTCTTCGGCGCGGCCGGCGGCCTCGTTAAAAAATCATCCGCAGGGAGCTGCTCTGCCTCCCGCTGCGTTAACGAAATATGCGGGTGTCGCTCGCTCTGTGTGTGTGTGGACACTATTAGGCACTTAAAATTTTTCAACTGAAAATCGAGGGTGTGAGCGAGGGTGCTGAGTTCTCACGGGGTAAGGCACGAACGGGTAGAAAAGTGTGAGTAGCTTTGACCATAGTAGTGTCGTGGTGGGAATGTGCTACTGATGGGAGATGTGTATACAGGCATTGGTATGTGGATTACAAGAGTTCGTTGTCGTATATATGAGTTTGTATATAGTTTGGGAGGCTGCTGCGTTATCGTGAGTTGAAGCGAATATAACCGCTCGGAGAGCTGATAAAAGTTATTTGTATGGTTAATGAGCGAGGCATTGTAATTGATTTTTTTTTCTATAGTGATAAATATTATGTTGGCGTCGGTTTGTTATCGCGTACAGAAAAAAAGTAATCAGTTTTTTTAAAGAAATATATTAATTGACGTGTTCGTTGACAATTGAATGTAATTTTTTCAATTCCATTGAATAAACATCGTGAATCATGGATCAAACAATAGAATAATATAATAATCAACGTTTGTTTATCTTCGTATCTCATGCGATGATCATATCAGTTTTTTTCTCTTAAAGCTTGAGTCACGAATATTATAAACGTTTTGTTGCTACTTCGAGTTACTTACTTATCTAATTGCGAGGAGAAATCAAAGAAAGACTTCTTTTTAACTTATGACGAAATATTATTTTTCGTACAATTAAGGTAACTTGGAGTGATTGAAGCGGAATATTTTCTATCACCTTTAAAGTATTCTAAATATACTACCAAGGAAAAATTATAGGAATGTCCCAGACGTGATATGACGCCTTTGCAGGGTTCGAAAGTAATTCTATATAGGATTTTACCGCAAACTAAACAAATAATTCATTTTGATCAATGAAATTGACTATTATGCTAATCATATTTTTAAAGTTTCTTCTCACCAAAGGGACGTACCTATATATGACTTCATGAACGTAATATGAATTACATACATTCTCATATCTATTGGATCACATCTTCTTTATAGATTCTACGAAACCAGGAAACATGTTTTTATTTCTATCCATACTAGTACATAACATAACTTTTTATTTGTTATTTTAATACAACACTTTATTTTTAATGTTTGATTGTCTACAACATCGCATTTCGTTAAAATAACTTTTGTAAAATAAGCCCTTTGCTGTTTACAATTTTTGGAGTTATTGCTACGCTCGTCGGTTGGCGCTGTTATGAAGGTTATTCGCTATTCACTATTTACATTGGTTTTGGCTTTGCTGGGATTATTCATGTACAAAATGCATTCTTATGTTTTAATACATAAATATAATCATAATAATATCATTATTCACTTTAACAAGAAAAACCATACATATATACATACTTAAAAACTATTTATCTTGAATTTACACATTGTATTCGCTAATTCGGCCAATTTTTAGTCGAATTAGGTGAATGATAGACACAAAACTATTTTACTTTTATAAATTACAAAAAAAAATTTCTAAAACTTACACATACGAATTTCAAGGAAAAGAACTCCTTTATATCCGTATCACTTTCAATAGGTTTTCTTTATCTTCTATTTCAACTATAAACGAAGTACTTGCTGTATGACCTTATAAATCGCGTGACTTGCTGAAAATTGAAAATAGAAACTTACATAAAAATGTAGTGATCATTCTCAAACTCAATTTATACGGTATATTTTTCATATTTGGTAGCTGGTGACATTGGTTATTTAAGCTTTCGGATAAGTGGAAATAGAGAACTTGAAAAAGTGGCCGAATTAGATTAGTGGTTGAATTACCTCCAAGTACCTTGTGTATAATTTATTATAGATAACAATTATTATTTCAGAATGATGAGAATCTATTAAATGAATTACTAGTTTCTTTGTAGACGAGTTTTTAGAAAAAAAAATTTATTGACTATACTTTTTGTATGATACCAATAAAAAAATTCAGCATTATTTCAACGAAAAATAACTTCCGAAACACCTTGATAATAATAAACATGAACTTTACAAACATCACCTTAATGAAAAAACTCGGCAACAACAGTTATCTTCGAAAAAAACGTATAGACATCCTAAACCCTCGTCTATTCGCAATGAGTAAAAAAAAAAGTAGGCCGAGTCCATTTCCAGCCGATTTCCACTCCGCCTCATGATCATCATCGCCACCATGACTATCAGCACATCATCGGCCAAAAATACCTTCCACCAATCACCCAATAAAAATCCACCTCTATATCCAATCCATTCTTCCTATACCTCTCCTATACACAAAACCCGCCCGCGCGAAAACCTTATAATCCCTGCATCACCAACGCATCCTCCTCTATCTCTTTCTCTCTCTTCCGCACAGCCACACACACACACATACGAGCGTAGGAATTTTATTCAAGAAGTGCTGTAATGCGGGAAGTCGCGCGCGCGCGCGCGCGCTCGTGCATTTCCGCGCCGCCTCGGTTGCGTCCGCGCGCGCGAGCCATTCATTCGGCGGCGGCGCGTCGCGACAGAGGGAATGCGACGGCGGCGGCGGCGAGGCAGCGGCCAACGCACTACTACTACTACTACTACTACTATAGAGCGAATGTGCATAGGGCGCCCAATGGAAATTGATTCGGGGGCAGGAATGCGTCGCGCGCGCGCGCCACGGTCGAGGGAGAGAGAGAGAGCGCGGATGCGCGAATTCCGGAGCTGAGAGAGATGAAAGGAGATGGGTGCGAAAATTTTGGTTGGGGAGAAAGGGACGAGAGAGATGTGTGATGAGTCATCCCGTGGATATATACTTAGGGAAGAGAAGATAAGGGATCGATCCTCGCACGGGAGAGTGTATAACTGTATATATAACAACGTTGCAGCAACATTGGTTTCATTTACTTTATTTATATTTATATGCGCCCGATGATAATATTGACAGACACGTTATATGACGTATACGAATTTTGTTTAATATGATACATAGCCCGGACAAAAATGTACGAGCGCAAGTGTGTTGCGCAAAGAGCGGGCAGACGGTGCGAGCGCCGCTTTGTGTCTCTGAGTTCTCAAAAGACACCTATTATATTGTTATCTGATAAGCCGACGTGATGGGCATTATACGCGCCTCTTTCAAGGAGACCGCATCCTATATACGTGCCCGTGTCACTTTGTGTATGGGTATTTACAGTTATATACTGAGAGCGAGCGCTCGGCTCCGATTTGCGCGCAAGTAGATACGGCCGGGGTTGAGCTAGACGCCCGGCGAAAATTCCATAATAGGTATAATTATGCTGGTTTTCGGAGCTGGACTCCTGCAGTTGCGTAATATAACTGTGGAATTCGTGTGATACGGGGGGAGAGGTCGCCAGGATGATTTATATAGAAGACGTTGAAATGAAAATTGCATTCTATATAAGTCGGCGACGCCCGAGGACTCCTCGGTTCATTTGTTATACGAGAATGTCTTCATTTATTTCGTATATCGCTCCTGTATCCCTTCCTGCGTAGTAATTACTTTTCAGTATATTTTGCTGTACTATTAAGGAAATGAAGGTTTCCTTTTCAGTTCAATATAATCAGCTCACAAAGACCTACACTTTCCATCCTTGATTAAAAAAGAAAAGTCCAGACTGGTTGCCTAAATCAGGAAGAAATTCAAAGAATTGTAATTAATTAATTAATCTCGTCACTATGCATGAATGCAGCGGCACAGCCGAAATTCCCGCAAGCCGAATTAATTAAAGACATTTCACGCAATATCCCCCTGTATAAATCCCCGCAAAGCCACCGTATATAGCCTATAGCAGTCATAAAAAAAGCCACTTCTCTCTGTCCGATCGACCCCCCATAATCATCGTCATCATCCAGCCACCCATCTAGGCTCTTGATGTAATCCCTTCTAAAATCAAACCCTACACACATAGCCCACTATAATACTTGCGGCTCTAGTAGACGGGCGCGCACACGTGTCCCCCCCTCTCACCTTGTATATACCGACGCCCCTGCGCTATCGCGCTCGCGCGCGCGCGGAGTTATAGGAGCGCAGCAGATGTGTGTGCACTCGCGAGTGAGAGAGGGAGAAAGAAAGAGAGAGAGAGAAAGAGCCTATACACATATACTACTCTCTCTCGACGTCGCGCTGCTGCGCTCGCCGCGCCGCGGCAGTTGGCTGTTGGTCGTGCGATCGCGCGGATGGATGCGCGACAGCCCCCGCTTTTCTAGCTTGCTTCTTACATAGAATATATACGTACTTGCGCCTCTTACATTACACTCGCCTTCTTTTTACAAGCGTGCGTGCAGTATTGTTGCTGCGCCCTGTTCGATAAGGACACCCAGGACATCGCAGTACGGATAGAGGACTGGCTACTTGCCCACACGTATACATATGTATAAAGTGCGTGTGGCGACGGCACGGTGAGAGAGCTAGCGCGCGTGGGATATCATATATAGTAGTCGGATATATACCTCCAAAGTATATAGGTACAGAGAGACGAAAAGAACGCGCAAGTGTCTGATGTGAGCGAGAGACAGAGAGGCGAGCGTGCGCCGCCGCGATTCCGATAAGAATGACAGGAATGTTACCGTGGGGAAGATCACCATGGCTAAGAGAATTGAGTAATGCCCAACTTATGATCCTCAGCGTGGTAGGCATTATGTTTTTCCTGATGGTATGGGTCATCGGGAATTTTAGCCAGCCCATATACCAGTAGATAATCTCTCTCTCTAATTCTCCATTAGAGTACTTATAGAGAATATAAAATATCCCAGCTCGCGAGTAGAAGGAAACTGTGGGCGGCAGACTGCGCGAGAACGAGAGAGAATGGAATGAGCCCAAGTAGGTCGACAGAGCGGCAGCAGGGGCCCATCGACTATAGGTATAGTTACAATACAACGACCATGCGGACTATAACGCAGCAGCGGCAGCAGCAGGCATCATCATTATCATCCCCGAGGACGAGGTGGCTGGACGTCGCCGCTGGCGGCTACAATCATCCACACGGCCGCGCACCTGACACATAACCTCTCCGTATAGCTTTATCATAGCGCAGAGAGAGCGTGTGTGTGTATATGCCTACTACTACCTGGTGTGCGGGGCTAGCAGCAGCAGCAGCGCGTAGGTGTCCGCGTTAATAAGGTGACAGCAGAGGCGGCCCGCGCGCAGGCTATTCCCCCCTCCCGCCAGAGAGAGAGAGCGCGTGTGTGTTGTTATAGAAAGAGACTCGCTACTACTACTACTACTAATACTCCACTGGGAGAGGAGAGCGGGAGGAAGGATAGAGCGAAAAGACGGCGCGGGCATGGGAACCCGCGACGGTCTCACGAACACTGAGAGAGGAGGAGTACACGTTCGATTGGAATAGGTGTATACCTCTCTCTATCCACGGCAATACATATAGGTACTCTATTTCCTCGCCCTTTATATACGCGGATCTCCGTGTACATATATAGGAGAATACGCGTGCGCCCTTCGCACTGCGTGTACACGGACACAAAGCGTATATATATATACGCGCTTTTTCGCGTAGGCCCCACTCGCTCTATACACACACATAGACACGCATAAGTATATACGTGATAGGTGTGTAGGTGAGAGAGTGCGCTCACTATATACGCTATATACACGCCTCTCTTGCCTCAAAGCGGTCGCCGCCGATTGTTTGAGAGGGAGCAAGAAGGACAGCGAGAAAGAGAGAGAGTTGAGGTTAGGTTGTTTGTTGCGTGTGCGCGAGAGACGGACAGAGATAGAGAGAGAATATATATATATATAAGGTTCGCGTACATATATACGTACAAGTACACACATACGCGGCGTGTGCCGTGGTGTGCGAGGGAGCTGCGCAGCGCGGCGCGCGCGCGAGCCACGGAGCAGCAGCAGCAGCACTCGGCAGCAGCAGCAGTATACTTCTACTCAGTCGTCGTCGTCGTCGGATCGCCGACGCCGCGGCCGCCGAGGAGGAGAGGTGGTATACAGTGCTGGAGGAGAGAGAGAGAGTAGCAGCAGCAGCAGTATATACAATAGATAGTTGTGTGTCTCGCGAGGAGAGGCTGCTGCCGCCCAGGAGCAGAGGAGGAGGACGACGACGATGACGCTCGCCGTCTGCGAGGACAGCAAGGAGGAGGAGGGAGGCGGCGGCAGTGCCAGTAGACAGACGACCGCCGCTGTTGTGGCATCGGCGGGCATGCTGCTGCAGAGATTCCTCGCCCGACTCTCAGGTTAGCCATCTTTCTTTCTTAGAGCTCTCTCTCTCTCTCTCTCGCGCTCTCTCTCTTATCACTGCCGTGAGAGAAAGAGAGAGAGAGAGAGAGAGAGAGTAAGGAGACTGCGAGTTGACTGCTGTGCGTGTGATGTATACTTATATACACTTATTGTGTGTGAGAGGATACGTGTGGATGTGTGGATGGATGGATGCGATCCTGCTCCTTTCCTTTTCCTGTTTTGCACCAGCAGAGGACTGCAATGTCTGTCTCTCTATACATATACGCAGCTTATCAATGACGCGCGTATAGAGGTATACACCTCTGTGCGCCTATATATCTACGTACACTATACAAGTACACTACTTACACCTGCCGGACGTGTGGGAAAGTCGCGCTAGTAGGGGGACACGACCTCGGAGCACACACCCGAGAGAGCTTGGCTTTGAGGTTAGGAGTAGCCCATTTCGCCAGGATTTACCCTTTGTCGTCGCCATGGCGACGGAAAAATGGGTGCTGCTGGTGGTGTTTCGCGGTGGCAGCATGCTTCTTGCTCTCTCTCACCGCACACGCCGCTGCCCCCGTCTTCCTCGTCGTCTTCCTCGTCTTCTTCGTCGGCGACGACGACACAATCGATTTCTCTCCCTTGGGCATTTGCATTTTCGCGGCCGGGCGGGGGTGCAGTGTGAGAGCTGCCAGAGAGACATATATAGTAGATAACGCGCGCGTGCGATTGACAGGCCAAACTCTATGACTGACAGCTACGGAAACTTGCTGAGATGTGCGGAAGGAGGGTGTAGTACACGCACTAAAAATAAATCTCTGCCAGACGCAGACAGACTTTTCTTTTGACACACTTCTCCGGCCTGATAAAAAGGGCGCATCATATACAAAAGACTCGCGCAAAATATATAATCGAGAGAGAAGGGAGAGAGAGAGAGAAAGAGAGCGAAGGAACGAGACTTGGTCGTCGTCTTGCCGTGCGAGCTCGGGGTCATGAATATGGATGAGCCCGCCTGCGTGTGTGCCCGCGTTATTGTGCAATTTCGATTCGTGGGTGGGCGGTGGCCCTGCGCGCCGACGGACGATACGTTAACCCTCGCGTGTGCTGCATGCATGCATGTATGTGTGAGAAATGAAAAAGTATATAGTCGCCGAGGTTTTTTATATAGGCCCGCACGTTCGATATACCGCGGGGGAGGTTCGCGGTTACGTAAAAATATCGAGTCTGTGGGTATGTAGGTATAAGTTAAATCTCGGATTCGTGGGTAAATATAAAGAGGGAAGAATCGCGTTATGTGTGTGTGTGAGGGTTATTATCTCTCGAAAGCCAAATAAAGCCGCGCGCGGTGTATAAAGCGGACCGACAGCCCACCGTAAATAAGCTTTACTAAGAGAGAGAGAGAGAGAGGGGACCCTAATCATCTCTCTCTCACTCGCCACTTGACTTCTCTATCATTTTTTCTCCCGCCGCTGCTCCAAAAACAATCGCGAGCGCGCGGCTTGTGTCTCACGTGGGAACGTCCAGAGGTTGCCGCCGCTGCCGCCTAATTAAGGGTTAAAAAAAAGAGGCGGCCGGACTTACGGGAGGTCCTCGAGAGTGAGAGAGAGAAGAAAACGAAGAAGAAGCAATATATACCTTGACGACGACGGCGACCGCCGCTTATCGCTCGGTTCGAGAGATTTCGTAGATCCACTCGGCTCTGTCTCACTTATCTTCGGGCCGCGATAATGAGCGACTCTTTTCGAAGGCGACGACGATGACGGCGGTTCGACTATAATGGATCGAGTAGGATATTTTTCTCGCGCTCGCAGTATACTTGCATAACACGCATTCGTCATCGGGAGAATATCGAGGTGCATATTGTATATTGAAACAGGTGCGAGAGACATTCCTTTCCTTGCGTCATTATTTTTTCTCAGCGAGCGTTTGTTGTAATTGTGATTTTTTCGAGAGAGACGTGGTGTGTAGGTATCGTAAATAACGATTCCGCGGGTGAGCGCGATTTTTGTGGGATTATATAGAGACTATTCGCAGCAGGTAGGTAAGGTATATATAGGAGCCGGATTGAGTCATCGTTAAAACTCGCGCGCGAACGCTATCTCGCGCGGGCGATAAAAAATACGACCCATTTTCGTATATAGATATACTCAGGCAGGCGCGTCGTGAGATCGCGCAGGTAGGTAGATAGATTCAATTATCGTGACAGATATTCCTCTCATTAATCTACTTTTTATCGCGAGAGAAACATATATATAGGAGGTTAACGTTCAACACTCGACTGCTCGTTTAGCTTTCTATTTGTTTTAATATGCACCGCGTAATTATATCCAACGAGCCACACACGATATGTACATATATCCGTGTATAATGAGAGTTAGCCCAATATTTTGATACTTATATCCAATTAAATTTCATTTCACTCGATATGTGTGTGTGCATAGTATTAATAGGAAAATCCGAGTGAAATATCGCTAATTAGCGTTGTTAATTAAGTTATCTTAATATGCGCCGAGCGCGGCTTTAAATTGAAATATATAGAGACGATGATATAAATTATAGGGGTTTACACTTCTCAGTTCGAGATATATGTATATATTGAGTAATCTCTTTCGACCTTTTTTTTAACGGCCTCGTAAATGTTTGGAAAATTTTATATACCTACACACGCACTTCGCCGAGAGGAATTCCAACAGCTTTATAAGGTGTTTCATTAATTCCTTATCTCGCGTTTTGATATCAATCGCGGTTGAATTATCAACTCGTATATATGGATTCCCACCGTGATTAATCCCGCACTGACGAATCTAAAGAATATATCATCACGCTGTAAAAAAAAGAGATACTGCAGGAACGTAAAAGTATATTTAATCATATCCATTTTATTACACCTCTATTCTCCACGGGATAATTATTCGCACCTATCCCCGAAATAATAACCTCGAGGTCCGCGTGGCGCCGGCACATTTAGATTAGCTCCTTAAAAATGTCCTCGGCCCCGCGCGCGTGCGAATTCATTAAACTTTCATGAATTGGTGCGCCCTTCATCGCGATAGCCGGCCGAGGGAACATGCGAGGGAATTAAACCTCTCTCGTCGAAATGTACAGTAAAAGTTGGGCTTTTTTGCGGAAGGGAGAATTTTATCGAATCAATCGAAAATTGCCTACCTCTACGGCGACGAGTTGAGCAGTCGCGAGCGTTGCTATAGGAATAACAAACAGCTAGAAGACGACGATGATGGGGGTGTTGAGTGTATTTTCACGAGGAAGGGATAATATTGACCGTGTGTAACGGTATATAGCGGAGAGGAAAGGAAAACTTACGCGCGGCTTGTTGACTTTGAAGATTTGTAGGTGTTGGTTACTTTTGCGGTGCTTTCTGGAGAGGGAAATATCAATTAGGAATGCGTAATGGTATATTATCGTGACTCTCGGTCATCGAGATTATTTCATTTTTTTTTTTTTGCTAATATGTATACGGATGCGTTGAGCAACGCGGCGTGTATTATAGAAACACACGGAGAGGATCGTAGGAATTCAGTTATGATGTGCGGCACCGCATCATTAAGTTTTATTGGAGATTTTTCATTTATGTAAGTCTCTTCAATATTTATGAACAAAAAAAGAAGAAGAAGAAGCGTATTCCATCAGCAAGAATAGAGCTTAAAAGCGTGCAAGGTTCCGTTTTACGACAGAACAGCGCGCGTCACATTTCAAACACAGCTAGTACATAAATAAATGTGTTACTTCTCGCGCGTGTAAAATAGCAGCACTTGTGTTCCATCAAGTTCGAATCCCCGAGAGCGACGATTTATTATAAATCGTTAAAAACAAACTGGACAATCGCGATAGCCCCCGAGATCAATATTTTACATTAAATTATCGTGTGATGCGGTTTGTCGTAAAACACTAGCCCCACGTTCTCGACGTAACATAACATTATCGCAATAACACACACACACGCGCGGCCTGTATATAAAATTTATCGACGCGCGCGCGTGCAATAATTTATATATTTTACCTCCAAGGCTCCACTCTTTTTATGTAACTTTTTAGTTGTATACAGAACGCACAACAGCGAGTCTTTATTTATTTTTTTATTTAATTTTCCAAGAAAACACTACTGCGCACATTAAGCTAAAACATTTCATATACAACCGACACGTACGCGGTTAATAGCCGCGCCGCGACGAACCGCGTATAACGTAGCGAAATATCGACGCACTATATACACGCGAAATTGTTAATAATTTAAAAGAATAATACACGTATATCTATATATACCAATAATAGACGACACGTGCCTTCGCGGAAGAACCGCACGCAATTATTGCGCGCTCACGTATACACTGTCATTGATTATTTTTAAACGTCGCGTAAGTTGTAAGCATCTTTTTTCTTCTTTACATATACTTACCTGTGTACAAACAAACAGGCGGGAGGAGAATTTTTCTCATATATGCAAAACTGGGCGCTCTGTCCTCCGCGTCTTCAATACAAATGCGTCTAACGGAAGGTTAATGGACCGCGACGAGCGCCCGTATATATATACACACACACACGCATCGCAACGTCGGCGCACGTAATTCTCCTGCTCCCTCCGCCCCGAGGATCTACTCTCGCTTGCCAAATTCATTATTCTAGGGGACCCCTGTGTATGTCTGAACCCACCGCCGCTACATTAATTCATCGGCATTCGTTTTTTTTTTCCTTATCTTTATTATTCCTAAAAGCCACTGTGTGGGACGTTGTCGTCTTCTCTCGCACATTTTTGCAAGGTTGCATCAACGATCGTTCGCGGAAAAAGAAAAAGGAAATTCTATATATGCGATATTTGTAGATAATTTATTCGGCGCGATCGATTAACGCGAATTTTAATGATTCCGGGAGACATGCGGTGTAGTCGCGAATAAATTGTATATTTATAAACTGTTGAAGAAATAAAGAAGTGAGGATAGAGTCGCGGTCAGTTTTGTAAAAATATAATATGTAGCAATGTACCTACACGCGGCGTTCGGTTAGCGAAAGAGAGGGAGAAAGTCGGTTTCTCCTCTGCACGCTTGCGCGAGCTGTATATATATACGTGTATAACTAGACACACACACACTCGCTGTACAATAATTAGCTCGCGTGGCGCTTGCCGGCGGAGGAGGAATATATACGGCTTTCATAAATCATTGAAGAAAAAATAAAAAGGAAAAAAAGAGAGGAGGATATCGTGTAATCACGGGTTGTTAAAAGCGCCGCGTTACTCTTCAAATAGTAAAATCCGCGCGCTCTGCTATTTTTGAAATATAGCGTGATGCGTGCGTGCGGAAAAAAAAAGAATACTCTTTTTTTTTTTACGCTGCAGTAGTGTGTGAACGGCAATTAGCGACGAGGCGGCGCTTGGCTATATATAGGTATCGGCTGTGAATGTATAATTGCTCAATTCATTTGTTTTATACATTTTTAAACGTACTGCTATAATAATCTACCTGTAATTTATACGCCGATAAAAGAATAATGTGCGGTAGTTATTTTAAAACATAATATGTATATAATGTCGCGTATACTTATGTATAAGAAAATATATTACGGTACAATTGATATATGCACAAAATTGATTCTCCGAAAATTTAAGTTCGTAGAAAACTTCGCTCTCACGGCTCTCATCCTCTTATCTCTCAATAACCATAACCCACCTACCTATAACCTCGCGCACTCTCAAAAAAACCTCAACAATACACCCGCTCTATCAACCACGCTTATATTACCATATTATCATCGATTCACCTAAAAGCCCAAACCGCAGAACCGCATATACATACATCAGCATCAATCCCACGCTCTCTCTTGTCTCGAATTCGGGAAAGCCCTGATCGGAATTCACCGTCTCGCCGTCGTCTCTTCTTGACACTCTTTGCGCGCATGTCTCTTAACCGCTGCCGCCGCCGCCGCTGCTAAAGATAAAGCGTCTGCGGTGCTTGAGCGCGCTTTTTGCGGCTTGTCGGCTTTGGCGCTCCTCGCAGCCCGCTAAACGGAAATAGCTATCGTTCTCTATGGTGTGTGTATAGACGGCGGCGACGGCGGCGCTGATGCATCGCGACAAAATGTATTTTCGTTGGACGGCTGTGCTCTCTATATAGTGAGAAAGAGAGAAAGATTCGCGCCCACCCGAAATAACACTACTCTCGTGCTTCCGACGCGCGCGCGCGCGGCGTCATTAATCGCTAAGGTGTATAGCTATGCAGCAGCCGCGAGAGAGTTAAGCTCGATTTGGAGCGAAAGTTGTAGTATGCCTTTCGCGGATATATCTCGTGCGTGCACGTGCAGCTTAGTTTCTATGTATACGTATACCTTTTCGATTCTTAATTACACGCGCAGGGCGGGCCACCAACCGCCGGTGTGAAAATCGCGCTTCAATAGCGTAGCGGCGACGGCTACGCTCGACCGGATCGCGTTCCGAATCGGCGCCTCTGTTGTGTCAACGTGAGATTTTTATGTGTGCCGCGGCCGATACATCGATTGTTGGAACCTGGAAGGACACAAGCGGTCGGTCCCCATCGAGCGAGAAATTTTTAATTAAAAAAAAAAAAAGTATCGTCGATCGTCGTGTGGTTAATATTATGTTATACAATGAGTCATTAATATTTATATACGCGTGTCACAAAAACTTGTATAATAAGTACACATAAATAATAATAAACGATTAAAAGCGGCGGCCTCGCACAGCGACGAAAAATAATAAATGCAGCGAAAGAAAGAAAGAAAGGCCAATTTCTCGCGCTGCACATGCATAATTGAAAGTCTACTCTTAAACAAATCGCTTCATTACAATACAGCCTTACACTACACCGCCGCCGCCTCGCAATTTGCAATTGTAATCCCTTCTTAAAACCTCCCCGCTCGCTCGCTCGCGCCTAAATCAGCCGCCGACTAATAACAGTTTGGGATAGTAGCCTCTAGCTCACTTACACACTCACACTCCCGAAATAGAAAATTATTTCGGCGGCGGCGGCGGCGTTACTTTGCATCTCGACTTATCCGCACGGGAAATCAGCCCGCGAGTGAGTATAGCCTCCTTTATCAAGTTCTCTCCTCTACATATACGTGTGTGTGTGAGTATAGGTACTTAAAAATAGCCAGCGCCATTTAAAGAGACGACGTGTGTACGTGTGTGTAGTACAGCTCGCTCGTTCGCGTATAAGTCACTCGAGAATCCAGGGGTGAATCATCGATTCGATAAAAGCGCCGTGTAGTTTCCGAATTCGGTCGTATACGTACGTGTGCAAATATTGCGTGTAAAGAGTGTTGACAGAGAGCGAGGAGATAAAGTTTCGGCCGGCCGCGCGGAATTACTGTAATTCGGATGGAGCGATTGTGCAAACTCGACCCGGTTCTGAAATTTGATTGCAGATATACCAGCAAAGAAGGTGGGCTTGAGTCAGGTGGATTCCTTATCTTTTATTTTACTTCTAAAAGATAAAGTTCCATTTAATAGTACACCACGGTTTTATATATATATTTTCGATTCGTCTTCTCACACGACGCGCATTGTGTTCCCGCTATACCCATGACATCGTTCGAACCGGCTGCCACCTACATCATATCACGTGTGGCAAGAACTCCACCAAAAAAAAAAAAAACACCTCGCAGTTATCATCAGTGTATAACGACGCCAAGGCCAAGACACATCGATCGCTCGCACAATTTCCCCGAATCCCGCGGCGAATAGCAAAAAAGAAAAGAACGGACACGCGCCATTCGCAATGAGAATCATGTCCGTATAGCTCGGCGAAAAAGAAGAGAGACGACGGTGATGTGTGCTGGGTGGCCGGGCGCCGGCGCGTCGGCCTCTTTTTTCCTCCCTCCACCTCCGCCTCCTCCTCTCGCCGTGGGATATTGTCGCGCGGCACTTACACACATAGAGCAACACAATGGGTACCGTTATTATCGGAGTATAGTCTCCAGAATCCTCGCGCGCGAGAGCGCACGAATTACGCGCGCGAGAGCGGCAAGGACGACGCGATTTCTAGGCGACTGTGTGTGTAGCTTTTCCCACGGCGCCGCCGCCGCCGATTCGCTTTCCCAGAGAGCTGGAAAATACGCGAGACAGGTATATACACACGTATATATACCTTGTTCTTCTTCTTCTTCGTTCGCTTGCTTGGCGGCCTCGCTCTTTCTCTTTCGATCATTGTTCTCTCGCGCGCGCGGACGCTTTTTGTGTTTTGTAGCCGTGGCACACACGGCGCCGCCGCCAACGCGTAGGAGGAGAGTTTTCGTCTCTCTGTGTGTATAGAATTTGTCGTTGTGTATAGGTATATAGTCGTCGTATAGCACGATGTTTCGGTAGTCTATAGGTATACACACGCCTGGAAATTACCGCACGCGCGGTCGCCCTGCAGGGGTTGGATTGAGATGGGAATTGCCGTGTAATTTTCCGAGATGTCTCTCTTTATATACCTGCGTGGAATTGCGTCAAATTGGTCCAATTTATTGACAAAAATTACGCGGTATAATTTTTGCATAAGATGTATATAGGCGCCTATTAGAATGAGAGTAGGATAGCTTCTCTTTGTTGAATATGTAAGTCGCGAGGGGGGCGTTTATACGGTATTATTGTAAATTACGCCTCGTTTCGCCGCGATTTAATATCGCCGCGCTGATTGCTGGTATATAACGAGCTGCTGCTATACGACGGTATATAGATTTCGAGTTGCGAGAGAGAGAGAGAGAGAAAAAAGAAGAAAGGATTATAACGTTATTGAAAAATTTTCTTGAAAATTGCTAATGATTATTATAAATTGGCGCACACGTTTATATAAGCACGCAGTATATCACAAAGTGATGTGCGAACGCGTATTATATTAGTTGTTCACCGTATAGATATCTCTTATTTCCGCGAAAAGAGTATATTAAAATATACTTTTACATTCTCATCTCTTATTTTTCGCGTCTTAATTGCACCGCGGGGGGTATATACTCAGACGAATTAAAAAAAATAAAATGTGATTCGCGTGACATGTTTTTTAGCAAGCAAAAAAGAGAGAGCCCCACCCTGTACACATCTTAATAAAATTAAACTTCCGCTCGACTGCAGCAGTAGCACGTGCGAATAATTCGCCTTATATATACTCCTGAAAATGAAGCCGCCCGAATGAAAGACAGGCTCTCAACTTCATGTACCGCACCGCGTATCTTGCACATAAAGCTCCGCGTTCATCATCCATCAAGCGCGGGGGCGGGTCATCCCTTATTCCGACACGGTAACTACCGGCCGTCTCTTAAATCAAACGCTATCCCCAACCTCCTCGAAAATCCATACTATACCCGCGCGTGAGGCTTGGCGAAAAAAATTTAGTGCGGAATTCCGAGGGAACGATAGGGCCTATCGTTGCGCCCACGAACGCGGCGGAGGTTGTTAGGCTTGATTTCCAGTCGGCACGAAAGCTATATAATAGATGGTTAATTGGAGGGGGAGTGAGGCATGTTGCTAGCGAAGGCGGAGTGATTTTTTTTATATACATTGGGAGAAATGTCGTGAGGTGCATGATGCTTTTTTGTTTTAATGGGGGAGAGAGAGAGAGATAAGGTTAAACGAGGGGAATCAAGTTGTTTAGAAGCACAAGCTTTGCTGGATTACACTGCTTGATTGATAAGTTTATTTAGGCCTGTGTATGTCAATTTAACAGCTCGAGTATACCTCGTAAAACAATTTTTATATATAACCATCAATCACTCGTCTCGATCTTTCAATCCTAATCTCTCCTCTCAAGCGCGCACACTCACAAAACTTCGTCGGCAAAATCCGCCAAACCATCTCTCCTTGATAATAAAGCTTATACGACGACAAACTATATATATATCAAAAAATCAACCGTAAAACTTTTATACATGTTCTCCTCCATTCCACATATAAAGCACAAAACTCACTCTCCTATCGGCGCCGAAACCCCTTCGCCCTTTTACGATCCCCCATGAAACCGCGGCGCGCAAGCGGCCAAGACTTTTCTACTATACTTATATATACGCACACACACACGTATACCGTCTCGCCGCGGAGCAATGAGGCGAGCGCTGCATGCGCCGCGGGGGGATATTGACTTCCTCGGCTCGTTTACCTCCGCGTCCATGCTAATTAAGCTCGCGCCGCTGGTTTGTAATTAAGACGCCGATGCACGTGTGTGTGTGTGTGTTTATATATACGTATATAATGAGATCCGCCGCATGTTGGGAGGCAAGGAGTTTAGGGGGTACAGAGGCGTGTGTGTGGTGTAAGGGGGAAGAGAAGAGGTTTATGGGTGTTGCGCGGTGGTTTATGGCTGATTGGGGGATGGAGATGGATGGTGTGTGTGGTATATAGGTAGGTAGGTAGTTGAGAGAGTGATGGATTTGATTCTATCGGTGCCGACGGCCCTCTGCTGCTTCAATATGGGAATTTTCGGGTTTCTCTGCCCGATTATAATATATATTCGAATTTACACACGAGGTTCGATATTGTAATATCGAAATAAAACAATATATTTCGCATGATAATCGAAAAAAAGCACCGGCACCTATCATTCGACCATTCGTCAATGTTTGCCCCCCTTATCATTCTAATTATTCCCCAACCCATAGTCCATAAATCTTCCAAACGACCTCCTAATACACTCTCGAGCTATACTCCCGCATGAAAAACATATCGCGACAATCATACATATATATACGTTCCCCTCCATTTCTCTCCCTTCTACAGTTCGCACACACACACAAAAGACATACGCTGCTCCTGCAACTCCTGCGTCGCGCAACTCGAGCGAATCCCCTGGGCGTCGGCACACTCGAAAAGCCCATCAGCAATCAAGCCAAGTGAAACATTTCGCTCCCGCCCACGCGCGCAAAAGTGCACTCGAGGTGATTGGGTATAGCACACACGCAAGCTATATGGGCTTAGCTAATCGTAAGTCCGTTGGCGAAAAAGTTCCCCCCCTTGATATGCCAAAGGGGAGGAGGAAGCAGAAGAAGAAGACAACAACGTCGGGAGAGAGAGAAAGAAAGGAACACGTCCGGTGCCGCCGTCGCGGCGCGGTGGCGCAGGTCCCGGTGACGTGTCGCGCGCGTCTCGCTCCACGAATTAATTTTACGGAAATCGAGAGAGAGAGTGAGCAGACCCCTCGTTCCCGACGGCTTTTATACATACATAGACGCACACATATGTAGACGTAGACGTGGAGAGCGAGACGGCTGATATCGATCGCGGGCCCCCGATGACAAATAATCCGGTGGCGGCGGTGGTGGCGTCTCCCCGACGCGAGTAGATTGACTTCTCTCTCTCTTATACTTTCTTCTTCTTCTTCTTTTACCATCAGGGCTATACGATATAACGTGTAAAGTTTTTCCGTTTAAAAAGCCGTCGGTTTTTTTTATATATACCTATAAAGACGCGTGACGCACGTGAGAGCGAATTTGTATGCGCGGAGGCGCGCCCGGGTTAACGCACAAATCGCCGATGCTGTATATATACTCGGAAGCGACTCTGCTGCGTTGTGTGTATGTATAAGGACGACTTTTAATTT
This sequence comes from Torymus auratus, assembly GCA_900474315.1. Taxonomy (NCBI): domain Eukaryota; kingdom Metazoa; phylum Arthropoda; class Insecta; order Hymenoptera; family Torymidae; genus Torymus; species Torymus auratus. The sequence continues at coordinate 19,678 of UXGD01002161.1, forward strand.
CAAACGAGTGGCAGCGGCGCGAGGGGTATAAGGATAAAGGGATACCGGTAGGATCGATTTATCGCGCGGATATGTCATTTTGGCTGGGGGAGAAGAAGAAGAAGAAGAAGATGCCTATCGTTCGCTGTGTGTAATATTCTAATATCGATATTATATATCCTTTCATATTATAATAATATCTATAATATAAGAATAATAAACGCGTGTTTTAGAAAATTAAAGCACAATGTACCGATAAATCTCTGACAAAACCACGCGCAGAGACCACTTTCCTAAAGCCATGCATGCAATCGTTCAAGTTGCCATGAAATCCGCTTAGCCACCGCCGCTGCTTCTTTTTTTTCTTTCTCCCCGAGCGCCGAATTTTACGGGGCGGCGGCGGCCTATGTGGACTTGACGTATCCCCGTGAACGTTTATGACCTGCGCACGCGATTACTATACTAGCACGACGACGTTGACGACTTTCACGGCGCGTTTTACGCGGGAAATCCCCTCGGGCTCGTAAAAAAGAAAAGGAGAGAGGATATAAGCGTGTCGCTGCTGTGGGACAATATTGATGTGTGTGTGCCCGTGCGATCGGGAAAATGTTTTGGGGGCGGGGAAAGTCTATAAGGGGTGATGATGAGAGCGTGCTTGTTGAATATTAATTTTTTCAACGCGGGGGTTGCGGCTCTCTCTGCTCCTCCTTCCTCTACAGTTTAACACGATCAGTTGACGCGTTAGTGGTATAATATTGATTGCTATATATATAGGCTACTTGTTTTTTAAAACGCTGCACTCTTCTACTTTTTAATTTGACATACACCTCGTTTTTCACAATAAAAAAGTGTACATAAGTAAGCTAGAATACAGCAGTAAAATCATTTCGCATTTTAAATAAGCGCTGTTTACACATTCGTAAAGCCACCAGCGATTATCCTGTTGCCCAAGCATTTCGACAGCCGCAGCATAATTGACACATAGACTCTTTCTCTCGCTCATTCTCTCTTCCCTACCTGTGAAAAAAAAGAAGACCTCGCCTTGGAAGATCCCCCCGTGAAATTGTCGGATTGCTTTGTGTGTATATACCTACATACTCTACCTTCGAATATATATATCTTTCTCATCTCCCTGACTTCTTCTCGTTCGACAAAGCGATTTTCTGCAGAGAGAGAGAGAGAGGGACATTGCAGACACAATATATCGGCGCCCGGCATCTTTACACCGAATTTCACGCTTGATCCGCGAGAGAAGAGATCTCCTCCTCAACGCACGTGTATTATAGGCCTCGTGTGAGTTCCCGAACAAGAGTCAGCAGAAAATCGGAGACGTTAAGTTTAAGAAAAATAACAACGCGGTGTTTCGTACTTTTGACCGGCGTGTCGATATATATTTTACCTTCGAGCCTGATGAATACGTACAGCGTGAAATGACGCGAACAATGAAAATTACAAATATATATAAGGGCTTTAAATGGGGAACAGAAAATTCATCTCGTGTGAATTTTGAAAGAAAAAAAAAAGAAGTAGCGGCTGCGGCAAGGTTTCTCCGTTACACCACCGGCGTTAGAAAATGACCTAAAAAAGAATCCTCCTCCTCCTCTCAGTCGATTACACCTACAACTTCTTTCTACCTTCTTCTCTCTCGGGGGTCCCCGGGAAAACTTTGTCACAACCACCGCTATATAACGCTGCGACTAATGCGCGCGCTGCTGCTTTCTCCGGAAAACCCAAAGGCTCTCTCGAAACAGTTGCCCGAGATGGTACGGATAAGATAGGCCGCGCGAGAGTTGGAAGAATACGGCTCGCTCGCTGCAATTAGGCGCGTTTATATCGGAGTACCTATAGCGCCGTGGCGCATGGGAAAACTTTTATTTTGTCAACACGAGCCGCCCATATTTTTACCGATAACCCCCCGCGCGGGGCTGATTTACGATCCGTGGGTTCAATTTGCGCATAGCTGCTGACTGACTTTCATTATATCGCGCGTCATTGTACGCAACGCGGTATATACACAAAAGAGCCGGACCCCCCGTGTATGTATGTGTGTAGAGGTTTCTTTTTTTTTCGCGGTGATGTGAGGTACTCGTCGCTGCTACCAGTGCCCCTTTGATGTACGTCTCGGGAAGGTAAGTCGAGCGCGCCGGGCTGAATAAGAATACATATCGTATGGTGTATACGTACGCGCCGGGAATATATCGCTCTATAGGTACCGAACGAATTCGTGGAATTGCGTGACTCTCTCTCTCGATGTGTCGTTATATATGACTCTCTCTCTCCCACTTTTTTTCAAACGCTAAAAAGCACCCTCGGACGACCTCGATAAAAAAAAAAAGAATTCGCACGCAGCAGCCCTGACCCACACACAGCGACACGCTACTACTACATATCCCCTTTCTCTCTCTCTCGTTGCAAATTGCGCAATCAGATCAATTCCCACGAAGAAAGCCTCCGATCTGCGCCCTCTCATCAGCGCCAAATCGGCCGCCTTGTTTTTTGTCAATCGGCGAAACTCTGTGTGCGGTCGCGTTCGCTCGGGATTATAAAGACGTGCGCGCGCGCGCCAAGAAGTTCTCCAGTAGGTAGTAGTGGGGGTTAATGAGGACGTTCCGCGGCGGCGCGCGCCGAGATAGACACGACGGATATATAATACGCGGGCGAGATGAGAGAGGGAGAAAGAGCGGCATGAGGCAGGCGGACAAAAGAGTAGCCCGCGTTGGAGAGATGGGGACAGCGCGAGCTGGCAGAGAGGGAAAAGCCAGGTGTTTCACGGGACCACCTCCTCCTTCCTTCCTTCCGTGTATTATATATATATAGTGCTCCTTTTTTTTTTGGTGGATGATGATGGTGCTCTGGTTAGGACGCGGTGAGTAGCGACGAGACGTTTTTTTTTTTAAAGGGGAGCTGCTGGTGATTGTGCTGTTATAGGATGAATTGTTTATGAGGGGAAAAAAATGGATTTCTTTCTTTTTTTTTAGAAGAGACGATGTGTATATATACAGGCGCTGCGGTGTGTATAGGTCCCGAGTGCGACGAGCATCGATTTTTTGGGTGTATTAAAAGAAACGGCGCAAGGTGAAGGTCGACCCGCACGTGCGATATAGTTGTAGTTACTTATATAGTTTTATATATAAAGTATAAATCGAGGTACACGATTAATGGAACGAGAAGAGAGTGAGAGAGTGCGTTAACCCCTTGCAGTTGGCGGCCGTGATTAGATTACGCAAAGGGACACGACGGGCAATTAACCGACACATTGTTTTCGCGGTTCTTCGCGAATCGCGCGCGGAAATCATTACATTACACATACACCTAGCGTGCGTTATTACGCGTTATTACGTTATTAAACTCTTTGACGTCACGCGCTCGCCGTTTCTGCAGTGTGTCACGGCAGATATCTTCTCTCTCTAATAGCTTTCGCAGAACTGTGTATAGGGCCAACAATGGAATAATGGGCGGATTAGTAAGCGCGACGGCGAGTTAATAAAAATATCTTGCTGTATCCAGTTGAGGGGGGGCAAATACATATATATACCGTTCGACGGGCGCTGAAGCTTGAATTTTTTCGTTCTGCAGCAGCCGCCGCCGACGCTGAAGTGAAAGTCCAGCAGTAGTCTCGCGCGCTAATCAGATTAGAATCGCATTTATTTCTTCTTCTTTGATCTCTCATGTACAATATACGAACGAAAAAGGGAACCAGGTTAAAACTCGGAATATATACAATTTAGGCTGCCGGATTTTCCTGAAACTTCAGAACGACGATCATCGCTCATACATATATCCTAAGTAAACTTGCCATTCTCAGCGGCACGTAAACTCCGAGAACGACGCGTGGACTTCGGCCCCATTCAGAACTTCACGAGCGAATGCAGCACAGGAGTGTCTTTGACTTCCACCGCCTCTTTTTCACCGCGTTTTCCAAAAACCGTCCGCTGCTACCACACACACACAGACAGACATTTAACCTCGTGTGTGTGCTTCTGCTCCAAAAGAAGATTCCGCTTCCGCTCCCCTCTCAAAGGACACACACTGCGGGGGCGCTGCTCGTCCTATCGGATCACCTATACGTGACCCGCGCGCGATGGACACCCAGCGAGCGAGCTAACGTAACGCTACACCCCTTACTCTCTATACGCTGAAATTTTGCGGGGGTAGAATGTGTACAGCGGCAGTAGGTACCTATGTACGTACCTACGCGAATGGTAGTAGTTGGTGTAGTAGTCGCGAGCACTCGCGCCACAAAATTCCGACATTCCTCGGGCTTCCATATCCATTTCGAGTTGGCCGCGCGCGATGCGAGTGGGTATAGCGCGACACGACGACAATCGATATTCGCGTGGCAGAAGAGAGCGCGCGTACTTGGCTTTTCTCGCACTCGTGTATGTATATGTACGGCTGTGTTTGGCTGCGAGAGAAAACTTTTGCACTTGTAGTGCGGAGGGTGAGAGTGTGGTTTTCTTTTTTTTTTTTAGTTTGTTGGTGATGTTGGCGCGAGGGACATTTCGATGACGCGAGTTTTTCTTTATTTTATGTATATAAGGGTCGTTTTTTTTTGTTTTATTTTAATTGAAGGGTAAAACTTGCTATGTTAATGAGAGCTTTGCATATAGTTTTCGAATGTTTTGTAGAGTGGTCACCTTCTGCTAAGAAATTCCTTTATATACACAATTTTAAACCGTATAATTGATAGCTATAAAAATTTCTTCCAAAATACACTGAAAACCGTTGATCCTGCCTGCAAGTATAGCATAATCTACTTGAGAAACATCTGCTACCATTAAAAACAAAATCTACTAACAGCCAGTATACCGAGACTTTCGGCAAAATTATCGACTTCTCCATTCGAGTATAGAAATTTCTCCTTCTTCAATAATAGTTAAATTTGAATAAAAAATAATTATTTCTTCAACAAGGAGAAATCTATAACCGATTGCAAATAAATTTAATCTTGTTATGAGTTCAAAATTTTGCTTTGCCTTTACATGATTCTTTTTTTTTCAATAGCTTAGATTTCTTAATTGATAACAATCTATTAAGTGTGCAAGTGATTATTAAATATAATGGATTTCCTCTTGTACTAAAAATATTTATTTTTCTATCAATTAAAATGCAAGTTGAATGCAATGGATTTATTTCTCGTGTACTGAGAATATACCTATTCATTTCTTAAAAATTCACCAAAATTCAAAATTTAACAACCTCACGAAGGAGCTTCTACTTGCTGCTAAGATATATCTTTTTATCAATGATAGATTCCAATATATAGAATAATTTTGTCGGCGAACCATCTAAATTTGGTATACACGAAGCTTACACACTATACGACCATTGACATATTTAAAAAGCAGCACTAAACGCCTAATTGTCCGGAAAGAATCTACAACACACGTACACACAATACATCCACAAGACACACACCACACACACACATCGGGAGTTGAAAAATTTATCCGAAAAGCGACAAAACCCCAAGACCGACTATATATATGTATACCTCGAAGTCTAGCACAATAACCTTTGAAATCTCCTCTCTCTCCGAATTCACAATCTCAAAACGATTCTTTCACTCTCGTTTGCCCGCTCCCTCATATACGAATCGCGCCCTTGTTCACGTGCACCCCACACAGACCCACACACATACATACATATCTCACCCTCCATGGCACTCACTCCCCTACAAACAAATCCCTCGAGTCGTGCTGCCTATACCCTGCTACAACCGCCTGTGTACCCTGTGCACACACTCTTTACGCGCGGGACCGCATATCACTGAGCATATATATACACACACAAACAGGCAATTGGGTCACCTGTCATCGTCGAGCTCATGCGCGCAACTTTGCGTTTCCGCGGTGCGTTATATACATACACACATACATGCATGATTGATGCCCGCATTCTCTCTCTCTCCCTCGAAAAAAAAGTCCCACATATATATAACACAACCACCACGGAATTATTACCTTTAATTTTCCCGTCCGCGCGTCCTCGCCGTCCAATTATTCCTGTAGACGAGGTCCGGCGGTGGTAGCTACTCTGCCGCCCAATAGCCGCATTATATTCGGGAATCGTGGAAAGAGAGAAAAGGTACGTGCTTGCGTGAAAGGAAGCCGCTGTCGCACCGTCCGAATCGATTCGGCAAAACGAGAGAGAACGTGATCGCGAGGGCAACAATGCGCACAGAGGGGCTCTCTCTCTCTACGTGCGTTATAATGGCCGTGGCGTCAAAGGGACCGTCGCTAGTCGTTTTCCTTATGTAGAGAGACGGGGCGCCCCCACCGGCTATTCTCTTCTCCCGGTCTCGGGGCCAAATCGAACGGAATAATCCCCGCGCGAGTTACGACGTGCCTCCTGCTTTTTACTCTCTCTTGGGAGGGAGAGAGAGAATGGATAGAACAAATTGCGATAGCTGTTAGGGACTTTTTAGCCGGCTTGAGGTTAGTCGATGTGACATACTCGAATTATGGACGAGAGAGAGAGACTTTTGTTTGCGCGGAGAGAGAAAATCGGACTGTTTTAAGGGGATGTAATCGGTCGAGCTATTGATTCAGTGGATTCTGTATATATTTGTAACGGTTTCTTAATTTTTTTTTCACTGTCACGGGGGTATCGAGTTACTATGATGTAATTTGTCAATACAATTCCTAATTACGCTTTATTGTCTGACAATACTATGCTAGTTATATCGTTATAAAGAAAAAATAAAGCGTTTGTTCAATTATTTTCTATTTCAAACACTCAGCGTATAATATATAATCTGCAGCTAAAATTGACCTGGTATATATCATGACCAAAGCCGATAGTTGCGTCACACATTTTTGTTCCCCTCAATGAAGACAATTACCTGTCTGAAAGCTAGGCCCATTCTTATCTATTATATATAAAAGTTCCAGCCTCCATTCATCTTTTCCTCGTTAATGAAAAGGCACCATAGAATCCATTTTCGTCATTGTCTCTTTCTCACTGTGAGAGAGAGAGAGAGAAAGAAAAGATCGCGCGCCCCTCGAAAAGCATTTCCGCAGCTGACTTTTCGCGCGTCATAGCGCTTATACACGCGAATATATATCGTATAGAATTGCAAGCTAATTAGCACGTCTCCTTCTCAGGAGTGAGCGAGGAAAAAAAGAAGAAGAAGGGACAGAGAGATATCGCGCGGTGGTAGGTTACCCGGTGCGCACGCTGCTATAGTAATCCATCCCCTCGTGTCGCGGCTAGTGCTTCCTATAACATTATCCGCTTGATTAGAGATCGCTCGCACACACACACACGCAGGAAGTGACAAGTCGCTCGTGCCAAAGTGGCCAAATTGCCTCTCGGGGGTGAGCGCGTGCTGCGGGTATCGCATATACTACTATACTACACATCATCGAGCAGCTCGCGCGCGCGCACCTCTATATCGCGCAACACATGCGCGCAACGGTGCAGATGGCCCATACGCGCGCGCGCGCGCCTCTCCTTTCAACTTTTGGCGAATATATAGCAAGCGTATATAGGGATCGGCTTTCGCGAAGAGTGAGAGAGAGAGAGAAGAGGTTCGTTGGACTCGGGGGGTTGTTGCCGCTGCTCGCTCGCTCGCGTGGCTGCCGGCGTCTATAATAACGGAGCGCGTGGCACACACAGCGCTGCTCTTCTTCTTCTTCTTCTTCTTGTACCTGCTCTTTTAAAGCGAGAGAGAGGGAACCTAATTACGAGAGCCGAGGCGAGCGAACTTCGCGTGTCATTGTTGTTGTGCTGCTCGTTGCGGTTTTCCCTCGCGACTACTACTATTACTACTACGGCGACGAAAGATGTCTCTATGGTGGTTTTCGCGGGGAGCTTTCTCGCCGATAATAAACGGCATCTGTCCGCCGCCGCGAGTCTCTAATTTTTTTCTTTTTTTTTTTCTTTTTTTTTCGAGGCGATTAAGGCGCGCGCTTCTGGCACGCGTCGTCGCAGGTTCTTCTTCTTCTTCTTTCTACAAGAGCTGCTGCTGCTGCTTCTTTTCTTTTTTTTTTCTTCGGATTATCGCGAAGTATATGTCGATTTCTACAAGGAATTATCCCTAACTGTGGTGCAAAAATGGCAAAATTTCAAACTTTAAGCACACCTCTAACAACTGTTTCTTCTTCTTATTATATAGGTATAATACTTCATGAAAACAGTGTTGAACATAGGAAAACGGCATAGTGGTTTTCAGAAAGCTGCTTTTTATTTTTGTTATGGGAATTTAACATGGGAAAAGTGGACGAATAGTGGTCACTGATGATTGACCAATAGCAAGCTATGAAAGGTGACATCAAATATTCCACAAAAAAAACGATTATAGTAGAAGAAAAGAGCTTTAATTTGAGATGTTAATCGTTAAAATCGATCAATTTGGCGCGAAGTTAGATG
>UXGD01002162.1:0-28012 GCA_900474315.1 Torymus auratus
GTATAGAAGAAGTTAGAGGGGGTTTAGTGTTTATTTAAATAGAAAAGAATTGATGTATGATAATGTCAATTGTATGAAGAAGCAACCGTGAGCGGAACAACAAACATAATGTATTTTGTAAAGAAAATTTTTTTTTTACTTTCAGGCGTAGATATTAACTGAATCTGGAAAGAGAATAATGGAAAGAGCAGGTTTTATGTATTTTAATCCGACTGGTCATTTTTTCTTAATTAATATTATATGAAGTTTTATTTGAAATACATGATAAAATCTGGATTTTTTTCGGGATCAAATATACGTAAATTGGAATGGCGAAGGAAAAAGCTTGCAATTCTACATTAGTTTTAGTTGAAACTTTTCTTTGATTTTCATAAAAGATAAAATTCTTGTTAAAATTTAAAGTATACAGCTGCAAACTTTTAGAAACATTCTTTTCAGCTTCAATTTTATATATGAAGCCTTGCACGAATCATCTTTGATTAACGAATAAAATAGAATTAACAAGTGTAAATGAGAGCGACGCGAACACATCGCGCCACCACTTAAAAATAAAAAGAATGTGGCGCTCGTCTCGGTATATATCATCTGATAGACTAATTCCGCAAATTAAAACGAATACAGGGTAATAAGCGTTTCTGATTGTGACACTGTGCAAATCTGTCCAATACATCCAACAATTCAAGAATTCTCGATTATAATACACCGAAAAATGTTGCATACCACTTTGACTAAAATGTATTCTTCCACAAGTAAATATATAAATCAACAATCTAAAACCATTCAGCAGTAAAAAAAACCTCGACTCACTCGCCACTCAAAAAAAGATATGACTCGACGCTCTATCAAACAAACCAAAAAAAAAATCCACCGAACTTCAACCACAAAAAAAGAAACGAATCCACAGACAGCCTATCAAAGAAGAAAAAAGCAACCGACGTACGGCCACTGACCGAACCATGACGTTTCTCCTCACGGACATATCACATATCACGCGAGATCGATATATAAAGGAAACCACGCGGGATCGCATTATAACGCTCGAAGTACGATTCCTTGTCGACTCGCTGGCGCATGGAATATCATTTCTATCCCCCTAAGAATCGACGTCCGGCATTATATGCTATATGCAATAGTACGGCGCTGAAATTCAAAAGAAGAGAGCCGGGCTCTCAATGGAAATTCGTGCGTGAAAATCTCGCACGCGTCATGGGAAATGGTTTGACGATGCGAAATCGATCAAGAGACACAATATAAATAAACTTTATCGGTTTAATGAAGAATTCATATAATTTTAACTTGGTGGATGATGGGAATAGCTATGAGTACAATTATAGCCTGGGGATTTGTGATCCAGCGAAAATGTTATTTTAGATTATACTTGTAAATTTATCTCTGTAATATACAATGTAAAATACGTACAGTGTGTACTGTATAAATTTTATTTTTTAAAAGGGATGACATTATTATATAAAGAATGTATAAGAGCGTGTCTTCTTAGAAGCCAATCGCAAGGACCGCGTGTAAATATATTTATAAACGTATATACCGGGAAGTATCGACCCCTTTTAAGTGCAAAAAAGGATACGATATAAAGAGCCGCGATCGGTTAGAAGACGGCCGAAGTATATACAGTAGTCGTATAATAAACGCAGATTCATGGGGCCGGGCAGCCTCTCCGCACAGCGCGCAGTATATATGCGTATAGTAGTAAATTACAATGGTCTATCGCGGCTGATCTAAAAATTAGATCATGATGTGGTGGAACTTGATGAGGAAAATGTAGTAGTTATACGCGTCGAGTGTGTATTGCTGAATTTGTTTTTGACATTGGTAAGGTGTGGGATAGAAGAAGAGTTTCGAGTTTATATGTTTATTCATTTATTTATGGTGATGAGAGGAGAATCCGTGTTAGATAATCAAGGGTGCAAAGAATTAAAGTATTCATTTCTAAAGGGGAAACATGACTTAAAGTAAGCTCAATGTATAAGTATCAAAATTCATTTACTATATACTTTTTATTTGTTTCTTATTAAAAAATTAAGAACTAGATTAGACACCTTATTTCAAAAGAATTATATTCCGAAAGAATATATGTTAATTAAAAATTATGTATTACATATTTTTGTGGTGCCAATGAAGAAGGGAATAAGTCACTTGGAAAAGTTTTTGAGACATTGTCATATAAATGCTAAAGCTTACATGCAACTACTAGTATTTTTCCTTTTTCAATTACGTTGTAGCTGCAGAATATCGAATTTTTTACCAAAAAAAACTTCAAAAAATGGTGCATTAAACATCAAAAAAGTAAGAAATTATTTTAACACGATTTCCATAAAAATGTCGTAAATAAACCAAAATCCCCATGAAATTCCGAACCATAATTAAATCGAATTCCAAAACCACGCGCCATCCCCTACAAAAAAAAAGCAAATCTCTTCCCCATCACCCTTGCAGCTCTTCAACACCCTTCCAAAATTCCTTTCTCCTCTCTTCTCTCCACTTTCACTCCTCGCATACCTCGTTCTCCTCATATTTATATATATCCCCCCGGCGCGAAAAAAGCCTCTACATATACACACGCCGCGCGCCATCCACACATGCGCGCAGCAGCAGCAGCGGAGAAGAGAGGTGGGAAGCTAGCGTCGTCGTCGCGTGCGGCTACCGCGGCGGCCACCAGTTGCAGCCGTCGCGAGCGACGAGCCGGCCGCACCAGCGCGCGCGCGACTCTGAGATACAGAGTTTGGGAAGTTCGGAGAAGGTGATTATTAGGGAGTGACGAGAGTGAGGTGAATGGTGGTGGTGTGGTGGTGGTGGTGGATTGAGGTTGGATGGTGATTTTATTTTAATGTGAGTTTCGGGGATATTTTGTGCTGGGTTAAGATTTTTTTTTTATTGTATTTAAAGACGTAGTTTAAAATAGCAGTAGGTATTCGGAGACGTGAGAATATTTGTTACGTTGAAGACAATATATAGTTATTTTTATCCGGCTTAATTTTTTTGTTGGAAATGATATGTTTTTTTAGGATATAATTATTTCCGTTTATGACAGTGAAAATATATTTTTATAAGTAAATTATCAAAATAGTGCCAACTATATTAATCGCTCGATTGTAATTCAAAATAGAATATAAATGTAAAACGGTACAAGTTTTCAAAATTCTAAACGAGCATTAAAACTACTTGATAAATTTTTTTCAAATTTAGAATCCGTTTGAATAGGGAACGAGATTTCCTGCGAATCTGCATTTTCGCAGAACGCGCGCGTCTGACTATGCCCGGAATGTATCTACTTCCGCATATTTATAATGGCGCTGATCGCTCCTTTCATCCCGGAACAGAATATTTTCATTTAAAAAACCCTATTTTATAATAAAATCATAATAAAAAACAAATAATGTAGGTAATAAAAAATACCTTTAATTAAGAAATCCAATTGTATCTTCGCTACCTACGTTTCAATGCACCTGACAACGCGCCGACACGCTTCCCCGTTATAATTAAACCTACACGGGGTGTATCTTAAAATAAAGTATATATACCTACACGTTCCATAATAAACCGCATAAAAGGCCATTGTCTAAATTAACATAAGTACAAGCATACTACACCCGAACTTGTCTCACCGCTCGGAAAATAGACACACGCAACAACACAGACCGGCGATATATATATTCGAGACATTCTTCAAGGTTCCCATTGACGACCGCGCCACTATTTATTCTTTATGGCGTTTTTATCTCTCTCTCTCTCCGCCGAAAAGAAAAACGTCGTGACGCGCGCGTTCAAAATATATACAATAAAAAAAGAATCCGCTCGTAAATCGCGAGGTCAATTAAAATTTTGTGCGTAATGAGCGAGTTGTGTACGGTTTTGAGGCTCGGCCAAGTTCTCGATGCCGGTCGAAAATTCTTTGACGGAGGAACCAAGTTCGCGGTAATATCGATGCAGTGCGTTAGATTCGTGTATGCAAAGCTGATAAGAGGATCGATGTTGTTAATTGTTTCGGTGTGAGGTGTACCGTGAATTTCTTTAATTACTGATTAATTAAACACCAAGTAAGCCGGGATTGCCGTTAAAAATTAATCAAGTTAAATTGGCGGATTTTTTTTCAGGCGGAGTCGCGACTTTGATCTTCTACGGTTCAGCTTTTTCTTCGTTCGATGATCCGCTTAATGTGAACGGGAATATATATAAGTTATATATAGAATTCGTGACTATATAAAAAAGTAAACGAGTTTTTATGTTATAACGCAATATGGACAAAAAATATGACGACTATTGATGTAAGTAAATTATGGTAATAATTCTGTCGGGAAAGAGCGGGTTAACTGGCACTCCATCGATAAGAGTATAACGAAATTTTATGTCACGCTAAAGACATTATTAATAAAGAAATCGTTATTTTATTCGATGTCATAATTTTTAAGAAGTAAATAATACGATTCAAGACTCTTTCATTTCGCCGAGAGTTTAATTTAAAAGAGATTTAGCTCAGCGCTCTTTTTTACAAAATCACTTCTCCAATTGGCTAGAAATCAACTTTACGGCTAATAAAGCGAAAATACAGTTTGATTAAATGAATATAAAATCCGGGCTCTTCTCGAACGGCGTGAAAATGCACTCGGAATCGCGCGCGACAATAGCAGCAGTATCTCCACACTTTATGTTCAGTAAAATTTCACTTTGATCAGGTTAAGTGGCGTTCGATTGATTTGATACCCTCGTGAAAGTCAAAGTTTTTTAGGCGACCGCGGGAGAAAAGAGGAAAAAAACATCGCGTATATAGTGTAAAATTTGTTCATTGACGTATGGTTATATTTGTCAAAGCTCTCGTGATAACATAAAAATTCATCCTGCGAATACTTTCTTTACAAGCATTTCAAGTATTTCACCAAAGAAATAAATGTTACATTGGCAGAACCTTCTTTTCAATACTAAATATAGAAGCATTCCCATTTATATATAAATTATAATTGATCATTTCAAATTTAACGAAATACCAAAACCTCGTCAAAGCTCCCGTCCGCATCATTAAAATTAATTTTCGCTCTTACATAGGACGATCTAAAAGAGTAATGGCGGTATCCACCGCGCATCATGCGAACCCGAAATGAGCAATTTAAGCTCCTTAAATCCATCAGTCGGCGTGACCCACACGCGCGTGATGCAGCTCGCGTGATGACAAAGTCACCGTTGTGACAAATCTTCGCTCGAGACAGAATTATGGACCGCCGAGTGAAGAACTGCGGCGCTTGAAATTAATGACTCTTATATCGCGTAATAGGTGTTTTTGGTATTCGTTGGGGGCGCGTGGATGTTAAAAGTAATGGGATTCTATGAAGTTTTGGGAAAATGGTATAGAGAAATAAATATACCTTTGGATGTAGGAAGTTTTTTTTTTATGGAAACTGATAGAAAATTATAATTGAATTTTGTGATAGAGAAGAAACGTTATCATGTAGGTATAGCTGTTAAGTTTAATTATTTTTTAGTAAAAATAGATATTCATAACAAGAGAATTGGTGAATAATATAAAAACGGCATCAGGAAAACATAATGCGATTAAATTAAAAATTCTAGTAAATATTCGTCAACAAGCTATTACGAAATTCCTTTAGTGGCATTATTTATTATTTAACAATCAACTTTAATGAACTTGTTTAACAGTTAAATTACAACTAACATAAAAAATCCACAAACTCAATTACCCTAAAACCTAAAGTACGTTAAACCACATAGCTACTCAGCACTCAACTTCAAAGAAAATCCCACCACGTACTTCTTCGAAACTACTACAACTCGAAACTAAAAGAAAAAAAAAACCTGTTTCCGCTCGACAAAGAAACCCATCACGAAATTATCACACCCCACTATAGCAGCACCATCACACCAAACCCCCATCGAACTCTTCGCGCACCGAATCATCGGCCCACGTTATTTTCAAGGTGCTAACCTCTCGCGCAAATAGACGATAATGCAGCTGCTGCTGCACCGCCGGCAGCGCCGGACTATGACGCTTGTGTTTACGCTACTGCAGTGAGTGAAGAGCGAGAGAGAGAGAAGAAATCGAACCGCACGAGAGTGAGATATAGAAAGAGAGAGAAGGAAGAGAAGGCGTCTCGACGAGGACGAAGTATAGAGGAGGAAGGCAACTACGAAGACGACGGTTTATTTTGACGAGCGGCGAGGAATGGAGGCGGAAGGTGAGTGATTAAAGGTTTCCGTACACGCTGTGCGCGATGATTATTTGGGGTGAATAGAAGAGTTTTCAATTTTTTCGGCGATTGTTGGGGAACCAGTCGTATAAGGAAATTTCTAATGTTTAGGTATGGACAGCAATGAGTTGTTCCGGTGATCGCTTGATTAAATAATAGTTATACTACGCTGTTGCGAACCAGAACTAACTGGTTTTTACATTTTTCTACATTTTATTACAAAAACAATTGTCGTATATAATATAACTTACTTTTCAAAAATTATTTAAAACGATGGACACGATTTTCCTTTCTTAATTATTAGCAACGAAATTAGCCAAATCACAATTTAATAATAGATATTATACTTTAATCCACTACAACAACTCTGAAACTAAATTTCAATCGAAATAATGCTATTGATTTCATCCCAGCAGCCAGAGTCATTACACTAAAACATTTTAAATATTTACTTGAATACGGCATTCCATTGTTACACAACCCATAGGATTACAACTGATAGAAATGTTAACCAGAACCTAGCTATTTTTCAATTAACTTAACGGCTGAAAACAAACATTGATTTTATTTCATGATTATGTACCAATCCGAAATAAATTACGGCATTTACACTTGATAAAAATATGTAATTATATTATTTTTGCTAAAAATGCTTCCAGTTAATTAACACCTTTGCTATAAAATCTTCTTAATTTTCTACCAGGGGAACCTACCCCAATACCAAACTAAACTCTCACCATACCCCATTCATCCAAATCTCGAATATAATCACACTTGACGGTCATTTCCACAACGCATCCAGTCGACCTTTGACGGACACACACATATGTACATGCCAAAGGGCCTCGCTCATTTGCAGATTATTACCGGGCGTAAAGGTGAGACCCTCGAGAGGATATATGAAACACTGAGCGCGAGTGCCTCTCGGCTTATCGTTTGTGCAGTTCAAGTATATGCTGCTATGCTGCAGTCGCCCACGTGCGCGCGTAATCTTATCGAATTTCAAAGCGGTCACGGCGAATTGGCTGCGCGATAAAAAGGAGGAGGTAAGGAAGTTTGTCGAATTACGCGCGAGAGATTAAGTGTACGGTGGGGTAATGAATTTTATTAGCTGCGGGGATTGGAAAGTGTAATAAGTAAAATATGTGTGGTCGTCGTTTAAAATGTTAAGCGTGTTAAAATTTATGTAAATATACTCTAGGGAAAAGCACTTTTATATAGCTTTTAAAGCTTATTTTACATATGTAAAATTTCATTCGAAATAAAAACTTTGCAACTAGCCAATGTTGGTTGAGAGAGAATGAATTTCCATTTTACCTCGAGTACATGAGCGTATTTGTACTTCATTCAGCGCAGTGGAAATTCACCTCTCCGCAGGGAAATTTGGAAAAATTTTGTTGAAAACGTTAAAACCGAATTGATCTGTTCTTTGTTGTTTAAACCGGTCTTTCGTGTTGCTCTTAATCTGTCTATCTGTAAAAGGAGAAAAAAAACTTTTTCTTGGTGAACTTCGTTAAAAAAAAGATTACGGTATCAAAAAAATGACGCTGATATTCGAGTTTTTACAATAATCCGAAGATTATTTTAAAATTCGTCATGATTTTGAAAAAAAAGTCATATGAAGTATATTAAAATAGAGCTTTTATCAATAATAAATTATAATAATGTACTAAATAATAAATCATAACAAGTATATTATATATTGTTAGTTTACACTCAATATTAACTGTTAATAACGTTTACATGATATTCTTTTTAAACTGGAACAAATAATTTTATATTAAGAAACTTATTTATCTCTCAATTCAAACTTTTCAAAGTTCTGAACGGGGATCTCAGAGATAAAGAAACTTTTACATTGAAATTTCCATAATATTTATTGAAATTTGTTTTTGATCACATAAAGTATCGCACTGATCCACTGTTCAAAGTAACATAACCAACAGGTACATGACTGATTTGACTAGTAAATCTCCAATCTTAAAATAGAACTTAATACCGGAACTTATGAGAATAACGATTTTTACGAAACAAATTATTTATACCCAACCTTCACATCATAATTTTTAATTCCCACCCAAAACGAACCCCAAAAAAACAACAAATCCATAACTTCCCAACCCCGTCAGCATTCTTCTTCCCATTCCCTGGCATTACGCCACCGACGAATTAAACCCGCACCATCAGATAAAACGTCTCCCCCTCAAAAGACAACAAAAAAAACGTAAGGCCACGCGAGAGCTTTTGGTTTCCACGATTTGTTCCCCCCGCGCGCCCGTGTATACAACCCCTTGAGGGCCGTTTCTTTCGGCTTATCACGCGACACGCGCGCTCGGAAAGTTTCGCCCTCCGCAAAAAAAAAAGTTTCCGGGACATAGATTTTCCTTTGTATACGCGCAGAGTGCGATTTCCTACTTTTCGGTTTCGCGGAATAAATTTTTCGCTCTTGGAATTGATTTAGGGCCTGAGACGACGAGCTTGGATGTAAGAGCGAGTGCGGCGCGTTTATTTTATTTTTTGCGAAACTGTTCGAAGGACAGATTCGTCACTGGCGAGGAGATGTGTCGTTCTTCAAAATTCAAAAGTTTGAAGATATCTTTGCTGTTGGTTGAATGAAGAGGACGCTTGGGTAGCGCATTTTTCATAACTTTTTGTAACAGTTATATGGTATCAGTTAGAATTTAAATTTATACCATTTCTTCAATTTTTTTTATTTATCCGGCATCTATAAAACAATTAATAAGAAAAATCTTTAAAAAGAGCACGAACAGATTAGCTAAAAATAGAAATAAATCATAATAATAAAACGCCACAAACCAAACATATACTTTAAAAATACATATTTCGTAGATCAGTGTTTGATTATTTCAGTATATTTACTATATTACTTTTTGTTACTGAGATTTTTATCACAATGACGTGGGTCGAGCAATTATCAATGTTTTATAATCTCACATAAACACACTCATACATCTCCAACTCCACCCCCCTGCAAAATCCCTAAGATACATCAGCTATAATGCAAACAATCTTCAACCAGTTTACGCGACCCCTAGCTTATAAAAAAGAAACTGTAACAATCACAGAAAGGCGCCAACGACAATATAGTATCGAAAAATGAATATTTAATTAGGCGCCGATAAGGAGCGTACGTTGGCGTTATATATTCGCGCGTAAAATATCGGTCAGCCGTTATCGGCAAGTACGCGAGAATCTTCGAGGCGAGAAACTACGCGAAGCGGATGCTGTTATCTGATCGTGTCGCTATATGCGCCATATACGTACGTCTTCTTGTGAGAGCGAAATTTGTAAGTAAATCGAGACGCGCGATGATTTTCGTCCATTGTGAGTATATTCAAATGTTGTTTCTTTAAAAGTTTCTTCGAAGCCTGTATAGGTATGGAAATGGGGATGAAAGAGGTTATTGTTGATTATAGAGGCGCGATCGTTTGTAAAATGCTCGGATTTATAGTCGTCAGGAGAAATCTATTGAAATAAATAGGATTTTTAATCGAAAACTAAACGATTCCAGAGAATCTATGAATAAATTTTAGCGTGATATATATTTCTTTTTTTTAATTTAAAATTCGATATTCATAATGTTTTATTGATAGAGGATCGGGTATGAATATTCATGGGGTGACTTTGTCGCTGTTTTTTTTTCTAGATAACAAAAAAATTCTTGTCCGGTATATGTAAAATAAATAATTCTGTCCCGGAATTTCTAATAGCCAGAAGGAAAATATACATACGTTGAAAAAGAATCTGATAAGGTCTCGATGTATCTACACAGCTATATGAACATTCCGTACATTTTTTTGTTTTATTCTTTATGAATGATTGCGTAGGCCGCAGTTGTAAGGCACCCTTACGTGTTTAATATCAGATTTGACGAACATAAATTTGCCGCAAATATTTTTGGCTATTAAAAAATTTAAATATCGTATTACATTGAAGAACATTTATTTTACAAATTACAATCGTAAACAAGTTTAAAACAATTAAAAAGTCAAATTTCAGAGAATAATCAAACTTCAAAAATGATTTTATACTATCGTACATCACCTTTACCTAAAAGAAAAAAGTTTGTTCAATCAAATCTCATATAACATCAAATCGTTAACTCGACATCAATTACAAATAAAAAAAATCTCAAACCTCAATCCAGTACCATACCATCAAAAAACCATATTTCATCTTCCAACCCCTCAGCTCACCACTCTATACAACATTCCAGCGCGTCGGATCCCCCATACGAAACCTAAACTTTTTCCGAATCACAGCAAAGGGATTGACAAATCGCGCACACGCGCCGTCGGCCTTTATCCGCTATAAGTAGGTTATTTCCGTGACGTTTAGAGCTCGAAATCTCGCTCCGCCCTGTGTACACAGGAGCCGTTATATATACGTCAATCGAAGGCTCGTTCGTGCCGTAGATCATTACACTAAAAACCTGGCCGCGGCCGGGTTAATTACCCCGCGCGCGCAGCCGTATTCCCATAGTCATTCTGTCTTTGCCCTCCTAATAGGTTTGATGGACGCGGTGGGATTGCCTCCGACGTACCTAATGCTGCGTGTGTACAGTTGGAAGGTGCGGAATTTTTTCTGGGAAATAGGGAGCTTGTTTATTGAATAAATTTTAAATTGTGGGTAATGAAAAGATGAAATTTTCGGTTCTCATGTTGTTAAAAATTATAGGTGTTACTTTGTGCGAGATGAATTGAGGAGTGGACCATGGAGTAAACTTATATCATACGTAAAAAGTAATAAAACATAGTTTACTAAGAGAGGTAAATAAAATTGTGAAGAAGGGATTTAAATAAATAAGAGTTTTAATCAAGAAATGAGAATTGTAAGGTATTATATTGAACGAATATAATTAAAGTATATATAAGTAGAAAAGGGGATATTTATTTTCATTACAGATGCAGCGTGGCGCGCGGATTAAAATAGCAAACAAAAGCGCATAAATCGATGTTACATCATCATGAAACCTACGCTTATTACACCGGAGTTATTAAACACAGCGGGCAGATATACATACTTCCCTGTATATTTTCGTATAATTAAACGCGATAAAATTTCGACAGTATATAGCACACGAAGACCAGCCGATAAAACAATTAGTATTGCTCAACAAAGCGTAAAACACGTGTTGATTGAAATTGCGCCTTCTGAATTAAGAGCTGAATCAATTATCATCAAATAACAATCCGTTTATCTCGGTACTCTTGATTAACGCCAATTATTATTTTAAAATATAAAAAGTGCGAGCGAGGCAAATTATTGGAGGGATGAAAAATTGGGAACGCGCGCGTGTGTGATTGCTGCCAAGAATTTTCAATATTTGAAATCTCGGTAATTGTTGGATTAAAACAAAATATATAAATAACACTTTGCGCGTAAACCATGAATGGAAAACTTCAATAAAACGATATATTAATGTTTTATTGGAGGTTATGTCATTCGTTATTCATATATAAGGATATATATATGTGCCATGTATTTTCTTTTGTAATAAACGTATAAAAAAGTCATGTAATTTGTTATATTTATATTCTTGATTTACAATGACGACATATTATAAGTATCAGTTTTCGACAAATTTTAGTTTTACGAAACAATTAATACCCAAATTAAACGAAATTCATCAAAAACCGATTTCTTTTTCCCGTAAAACAACGATCAGAAATTAAATTCAATTTCCTCCCAACGAAAATCGATTTTTATTTTAAAATATTCATACCAAACTATACACCGCTCTATTCAACTTTCCAGCGATTTATCAAAAAAGAAAAAACCTCCGGGCCTCTTAAAAATTCAACGCTCCCATCGCACGGCACATATAATATCGATGTCGGGCTATTAGAACGCGAGCAACTTCCCCCGAAGAAGATCGATAAAAAATGTGCGCTTGTCGAAGACTCGCGCACGCCATTCTACGCACCTCTCCGTATGCAAATTCGAGACATTACGTGACAGCTGACAATTTTTCCCCAAGGTGTGGGTGTAAATGTGCGTGTATATATAGACCAAGCCTTCGGATTCCATTAGGGAGTAATATGCGCGAGGAGGAATTTTTTAAGGATCTGAATGGCGGATCTAAATTAAAAAGTTCGAATGATCCGTGAGTTTGCGGATTTTTATGCTCGATTATACCTAGGAACTGTTATTCCGATAAGTTTTTCGGTTGGATTCTGATCGGAAGTTCGGGATTGAAGTTTCGGTTTCCAATTTTTGTTTGATGAACTTTCGACGAAAAAAAAATATTTGTAAGATTAAAATGCGAGAGTTCAATTTTTCGATTGAATTTCTTTTTTGTTGCTATTCTTGAAATAAATAGTAAAATTACATTTTGAATGTATATGTGATTCTGCCTAGCATATAGAATCATTAATCAATCACGTATTCATTATACCTAATTCATTAAGATCATTGAAGAGAAAATGATAAAGTCAAGGACCAATATACCAACCAAATCAGCATTATTCATGCGAGTAATTCCCCCATGTAAAACAATCATCTGTCAAGTAAAACCTAATCGCGAAAATGTATAGCAGAATCATTAATACGGAAAATCAAGACGATTTATAATCCCGACAAAACATTAGCCAAAGTTGATCGAGCGTCTTTCAAAATCTATATACGATTTTCTGCCGTTAACCAAGTAAAAATAACAAATTATTAAACAAAATATTGGGTTTTTTGATCGAATGTGTTATATTGTGTGTTCGAGAAAAAGACTGATTCACAGTATACAGAGAAGATGACGTTCGATTAATCGACATAACGCGAAATAATGCGCGAAGGTAGGAAAACAACGGATAATAAATGTCGCCTGTGGCATTGATACATATTCGTCGCTTTTTATTCGGGCACATCGGTAACGGCTCCTATCGAAGTGATTATTGAATTTCACTTCATTAAGTGGTGATTGTTTAACATTTCTAATATGATTAATGTTCATGAATCAAAAAACATAGCTTTATTTTTATTTCGTTATCTATAAAAATGATTTATTTAATAAGTGATGAATCAAGTCTTTTTTAAATGAAAATGGAGAACAAAATAGTTGCATAGATCAAATACTATAAGTATATAATAGTTATTAAAAGAATACTATAAGAATGATTGAAATCTGTATAATGTTTCGTATGATAATGTTTAACCGAACATTTATAAATCGTTGTTATCTATCAAAGTAAAAATTAAAAGCAAAAGTTACAGGTATGTTTAAAACTCCTTTAATTATATAACTCCCGCTATTTGCACTGAAAGCTCATAACAAATTCAAAACATTTAATAAATTAAGGTCGTGAAATATATGAAAATTTCACCACTTAAACTTTGCGGTACATAATTTTGCACTATATGCTCATTATTTTATTCATATCCGTAATACACTTTTTACTGTCGTTGTCACGTGGCAAATAATAAATTATTATCCCTGTGCAGAGAAAATTATACAAAGTGTATATCAGTATAATTAAAAACAATTCGTTTGTTTGTACTCAGCCCAATATTACACTTTCCATTGCATCCGGCAGACTTTTAATCATCGTAAAATGTGTCGCATCTCTACGCCTAAAAAGCGAAAATAGAAAAAAAATACCATAATTATACAAAAACGCCCCTAAAAACAGAATACCACGAAAGCACGTACAGAATTTGAACACTTTATTAAGGATCCCCGGGGACAGCTTGCACGCACATACACGCCGAATTACCCAACTTGACGAGAAGTTTTGTTTTACCGGAACCCCGTCGTGACCAAAGGAGGCGAAACAACAAGTCAAAGGTCTTTTATAAGTTCGAGGGATCGAATGCAGCGGATTCCCGTCCTGGTGTTAATATAAAAGTTGATGATTGCGTTTGAGGAGTGTGGGGAGTTGGAAATGACGAAAACTGACGTGGAATGTTTCATTAGGTTTTTGGGTCAAATGAAAGGGGTTTTATGAAAAGAGGAATTTTATATAGAATAATGAATTTGCGAGCATAATTCAAATACAAATTTAGTATATAATGAAAACATATTTTAATTTTAAAAGAAATTAGTTTTAACTGTACTTTTAGCTAAACCAGGTATAGTGTAGTTATGATAGAGTTGCCCTAGTTAAAACGATTATTTATGAGGAAAGTTAAACAAGTAATATAAGAATAATTGTAGAAACAGTATTTTCTTAACGATTACTTTTTGAATTACTGCTATACTATACAACCAATAATCCTCAAACAAGAAAGGGAAGCGTAGGATTCGAGATCCAGGATAACACTTCCTTACAGGTAAATCAACCGGAATCTCGTGACGGAGAAAAGTTACTGGGATTACGGAACACAATTCGATTGCTGTATCCCTGTCACATTCCAACCGACTTTTTCTTTTATTTTTAGATACAGAGAATAAGCAGTTATAAAATGTTAATAATCAATCTTATATTATATTAACTACTTTACTTATTTGTAAATAAATTTTCTTTAATTTTATTTCAACTGAAATCAACTAAAATAAAATTCAGGTCCAATGTGTAATTTTTTTGCAGAGTAAATATTCGGATTAAGACTCATTACAAGGCAAGCCGAACGAGCTTTATTAATTTCAAGAATAAGCTGGGTCTACTTATAGACTTCACCTGTAGAGCTTATTACACAAACTTTTCCTAGTACCTGATAAAGATTAAAACGATTGAAAATTTTAAATGAGTTGGAATTTTCAGAGATTAAAATAAATCGTTCTCAAAGTAGTAGAGGTGCTGAGAGCTTACAGTTTTATTAATCAAACGCACACGAATATTTCCGTATAATATACTTAAATGGAGAAATAGTTCAGACAAAAAATTAGTTATACTCGAATCTAACGATTCATTATTAAAATTATTGCCTGCTGTAATTGTTACTGTCTCAAAGCTTACTTACATCTCTAAACAATCGTTCTCCAACATCGTCCGCATAAAACCTCAAAAACCCTCCAACACTTACCACCAACAACTACTCTACGAACTTCGTAAAAGCACTTCTCGATACCTCATCCTACTACTACTATACGCACCAACGTATACCTAAATTTCCGCAAAACCACCGGCAATGATTACTCACCTAACCCCGCGCTCACGCACGACCTCCTCGCGTGTTTCGCATAATGAATCGCACGCAAAGAAAAACGTGAAGGTCACCGCCTGATTTATGTCCGCGTGGAAATTGATTTCGCGAGACTTTGAAGTCGCGGGCTTTTACGAGCGAGGGCTTGCGCCACGTTTATGCGCGGATACGGTGTGTGGTTCGCTATTGTAAAGGCGAAACCGGGGTATTCCGGGGGACGGCGAGTCGCAGTTATGGCTCTCGGTTTGTGGGTCATTGGAATGGACGGGTGTATAAGAATGGCGATAATGGGTGGGTGAGGATGTATGGGTTTTAGGGAAGGTGGACGTGGAGAGCTGTTGATTGAAGTCGTTTGAAGAGAATTGTTACAAAGTTGACGAACGTGATATTGCGTTTGTAAAGCATGTATGAGAAACTGTAGATTGAGATGTGGAAAATTCGTTAAGTAATCGTTTAAAACTCATAGTCAATTGTGGGTTAAATATTTATATATACAATTATTTTCATTTCAAACAGCTTTATGCATAAGATGCATAAGTCTGATTACCTATTGATAAAAATTTTGTAATTATGATATACATTTCAGTAATACTATTCTTATCTACATATAATCGTACATAAAATAAAGAGTACTTTCAACAAATATATAGCTGAATTTTTTATTTAAATTTTGGGTCCTTCGATTGAAATTCGTTGACTTCTTTTCGATTTTAGAGATTATTAATATTACTTCATTGACAAATTTTATTTAAAACCATTTTCATACGAATAATACTTTCTATCCTGTAATAATTAATTGCATATTTCCGTTGCTGTGCATAATTCAAGAACATATATATTAAAATAATATGTAATTACTGTAGTAACAGTTCATGTGTTATGAAGCTATTATAAGAAAGACATAAATGGTTTATATTAGCAAACCATTACAGAAAGGTGCTGAATTCGGATTACATGTAGGTTCAGAAAGACAAGTATAAGTGATTCGAAGGAGCAATATACGAAATATATGCCCATCATAAAGATTATGGCTAACTACCTGGCACAATAACTTTTACGTCTCACAGCAGTAATGTACTCGAGATTAAGTTTTCAAGATGAACCATTATTGCTGTTCATCCGAACTGAAACTAACCAAAGCTCACACCAGCATCCTCTAACGCCACCGAGTAAATAAATTTGGAATTTATATAACGTTCATCTTAATATTTAGATATAAAAAACAATGATAATGGTCGAATAGTTCTTTAGATTTAAAGCTCAGATTTCGAAATGAAAGTTTTCCCTTAGTTTACTAAAATTATGAATCGCTTTTACTTATAAACTCTCTATTATCCATAACTGCACCTTATCGCAAGGAGATCTCCTTATGAATATCCTGAATAAGCTATTTTCCCTTATAATACACATTTTACCAAGTACCTTCAAAAGTAAAATGACTACATCTCTACAAACCACTATCCTAGATAATGCAATTCAACGCCTTATACTCCTTCACAAACAAACTCACCGACCGCAAACCCAATTCCCGCTGCTCGCGCAAAAATGCAAACAAAAACGCATCCCCGCCGATCGCTCGTATACATATATGTATACACACCAGCGAGGTAATTGAATGAGCATCACGCGCACGCCAATCTATCTCGGCAAACTCTTCCATTCACGAAATCAGCCTCGCACTTGCAGCTATATTTAAGAGACGAAAAGAACACACGCAGTTGTGTCGTGATGAGAACTGCTGTATGTGCCAGGCGCGACAGATGCAGAGACGGGCAAAAAAGAGAGATGACAATGGAGACGTCGAGTCGGTCTAGGGTTAACGCACCGATAAATGCCACACAGCACGTGACGAGGTATTTGTCGTGGCTGCGGTCAACTTCGATGAGGGAAGATACGGCGAGTGTGTGATGGGTGAACAAATTTTATTGAGATGTGTATAGTGTTGTGTTGATTATTTGTAGGAGGTTAAGTGTGCGTGGGATGGAATGGATTTTGTATTTGCTTGTTTTCGTTTCTGAACTTGTAAGTATTAGACGTTAAATAGTTGGAGATAGTTTAAAAGTATGCATAGGTTGAGCTTTGTTCTCTTTGAAATACCGCTACGTGACGTTGAAATACTTTAATAGAAAGAATTGTTGACTTATTTTGAAAAGTTTCTTGTAGAAAAAGTACGAAGAGAATCGCAGTCTTTTAGCCTTCGAGTGAAAAGTTTTAAAGATATGCTATTCTAAAAAGAGGAAATGGGGGTTCAATATTTATGAAACAATTTGGTTCGTTATTCTTACTTGTTTTCATTAACACACAGTATTATCGATGATTTTAATGATTAACAATGTGAAAGTAACTTTGATGTTTAAACATTTTTTCTTTGGCCGCATTACATGTAACTATTTTTTGAAGTATTCTCTACTATTTAGCTTGTCGGAAGAATTTTCCTGTCGGAGATTTCAAAACTTCGCGATGAGGTTTCACATGCAAGATTTTAAAAGCTTCGCGGGAAAAGATGTTCCAACTCTCGTTTCGACATTATACAAGTTAAAATTAAATTTTTCGATCTTTTTTCACTCGATCTGGAAAAAGTGTCGAAAAAACACATCTCTCCGAATTCTAATCATAATTTTTAATATAATATCAAATTATCATATTTCGTATTGTAATATAGGAATTTGCATTAATGTAAAAATTTTCATACTGATGAGAACTCGTTAACGATAAAATCTACCCTGCAAAAATGTATTTTGTTAATAATACACACGTTATTTCGTTAACAATAAATTAATGTTTTTAAACCTGTTTTAAAGCTATTCTTACTTTCACATTTTTCGCTAATCATTTCCATAACTTACACCCAAAAAATTAATTAAAAACAAACATACTGAACTCGACGACTTCCCCAACACTGCCGCCGCCCAAAACCGCACGCACTCGCGTATCAATAAGCGCCAAGTCGTATACGTCACGCGCGCAAGTACGTCCGCCGCGGCGCGTTTAGGGCCAATTGAGAGCCAGCTGACCTCACAGAGAGACTGTGCCGCTATAACCAATTATGCGGCGATTACTTGCAGCGAGCGCAAAGAGAGAGAATCGGCCACGAATTTTCGCGCTCGTCCCCGACCTTCGCGGGAGTTGCTTGCGAATATGTCGATGCTGACGGATAAAGGTTGTGGTATAAATGAATTTTTTAGAGTGTGTATAGGTGGAGATGAGGATTCGGTGTGTGATTATAGTTTTTTGGGGGGAAAGTTAATTTTTAGAAGAATATTTTTATTCAAATATTAAGCTTTGATTAAATTCTAATAATTAAATTAAATTGATATCAAACAAATTTTAGGATTCCGGATTAATTGCTAGTTGTATATACGAGACGATATTCTCTCATAAATTGAGAGCAAAATTTAATATTCACATCGAGAGAGAATATTAATTGGTAGAAAATTTAATTTAATTTCTATTACTATAAAATATACAATACAATGGAAACTAATTTAGCTCTTACATAATTTAGTCTACAACACAGATTAAAATAATATATTTACAAGTAATTTAGAGAAAAGTATAAAACACCTATTCCAAAGTGAATTATATTTCAAAACGTAGAGGAGTTATAAAACGAGCTCAAAATTTACGCTAACAGTTATTTTCACTAAAATATATAAAATGACGCGCGGCGCGGGGGATATGTCTTTGATATCTATATTCTCTTTGAAATAAATTAACGCGCTGAATATGACGTGTTCAAGATAGATATTTAACGTTTCCTTTCACTTTGTGTAGTGAGCCGCAATTTGGCTTGATAAAATGAAATTATTCCCGCTGTTTGGTTAAGAACATTTTTCTTTCCTTTGAAGAACGAATTATATATTGAAAAACCGTTCCTCAATTCCGAATGGTTAAATATACATACGATTATGTTCTTAACGTCCTAATACAAACAGAGATATATATTCACTGGTCAATATCTGAAATAGGTCATGTTAATGCAAGATGTATTTTGTTTTAGTTCATCGAATTTATTTCTAATTTTTCGGCTACCTATAAATTTGTTCCAAAAAATATAGACCAAAATATATTTTTATTAAAAAGATAAAATATTAATCAGATTTACTTTTATTATTAAAAATGTACATTTTACAGAAAGTTTGATTACTTGTATATATTACGCATAACTTTGTAAATATGGTTTATTTGACAAACAAAGTTAAAATATTTCTGAAATACGGGAATTTCACGTAATATTCTCTAACCATTGACCCATGAAATCCATCTTGTAAACACCAAAATATACATAAACAATCTCCACGAAATCCCATTTCAAACAGTTCTTACACTTCGCAGCATCTCGGAAAAAAAAATCTCTCGGCTCCGCTCACCGTCCACTATACACACCTCCGAACTTACCCCGAATTGAATAAATTCCGGCGAACAATGAAACCCCGAGCGAGCGACTTCCGCAATAAGCTTCCTCCTCTCGAACGCTGTTACTTAAACGTGTCGAAAATCTCGCTCTCCTCGCGGTACTTTACCGTAAAAAAAAGCTCTTGACTTCGCTCTCGCGTTTCATAACGGAATATATATATATATATTTTTTTACGCCTGAAAAATGCATTCAGAGAGAAAAGAGAGATTTTTCGCGCGAAATTTCTTTTGAGGGCGCGAGTTATTTGTTTGGCTGGCGAGATGAGGAACGCGCGGTGCGCGGAATCAACGCAGTTGTTATATACCTACGGTACGCTGAGAATGCGGGCTGCTTGTGTCATTAAGCTGTGTGCTTTTTAATATTGTTGTGGTTCGTAAGAATATGAGGATTGTTTGCCAGGGTAAATGTATTTTGTGACTTTGAGTATTTCTGTGTGGTGTGTCTTGGTTTTAGTTATTTTGACAATATAGTGTGTGTCTCAGAGAGTAGGAATAGATTTAGATAGAATTTTTTGTTTGCCTCTTTTAATTTGAACTTTCTCCAAAGTTCTTTTTTTTCTATTTTTTTTTTTTCTATTTTCTCCAAATTTTAGTCAAAATTAATTCAAGTATATTGAGGAAATTAGTTTCATAAAATTTCGCATGACTTTTCAATCCAGATGATTTCTTATTTCATTACTTTGATTTTACTCCTATTTACAAAACATTTTTAACGCTTAATTATTACAAGAGTATAGTTTGTAAATAGACGTTTTATATTTACAAAAAACGGTTTTAAAAAATCAGTTAAATGAAAAAAAACATCAAATATTATACGGTTTCTGTGATCGTACTTCCACACGACATCGACTAAACAAATGTAAGTGACGAGAATTGCACGCATTAATAGTAACATATCCTACATTGTGACAATGTCATTCAACAATTGAGTTGATACCGCATATATAGAGTAATTTTGCTATCTATGATCGTCTCAACGACACACGACCCCGATCGACGCTAAATTTCATACACATCCAATCTTTTTATTACCATTCAACCTCATTACTGAAATCACTAAACCCCTGCTATAATAACATCCACCATCCAATGCAACTCATCACTTATCCATCCCTTAATATTATCTCCACCCACCGCACAAACCCAAAACAGACGGCAAAAGAGCGCAAACACAACCGACGAAGGCAATAAAATCCCGCGCGCGAAGAGACACATGAATCAATTAAACAGAAATTACTCGTGCGGTCAGCATCACGCCTTTGTGCCTTCGCGCGCACGGGTGATGGGACAGACGGACAACCCGAGATCTAATTAATTCGTTATTCGGACCAAGAGCGCGGCTCTCGTGAGCTCACGCCCACGGATCGATTTGTCCCGCGTGTGTTGCTGATGCCGAAGTGTTCTTAAAATAAAGAGCGCGAGGTATAAGCCGTGTAGGCTGCGGATGACGCTTCGGAAATTCAGCGGACGCGGGAGGGGATTGTTATAGTCTTGGAAATGTGGAGAGAGAGAGGATTGAGATGCGAGGTTGTTTCGAGCACTTGGGTCACTAGCAAATCTCGATGATATACATATGTTTCGGGGCTAATTATAAATGGTGTATGGGGTATTTATGATGCTTGGAAAAATCGATAAATGTGGTATTTTTGAAAAAAAAAAATTGTTGGTATTTTTTAATGAGCCGATTTAGTGTATAATGTTATTTATAAATTTTTAATAATAACGTAGGACGTTTATTTATTTCCTACATAGACTGCGGTTCATAGCTTTTTTTAGATTTTGAAAATTTTAGAAAACAAAGGTTCAATATAATACACGAGATAATATGTGAATACCTGTTGATATTGCTTGACTTTTTTGTTCAAAATTATTTTAAATAATATAATGCAATTATTGTGTTTGCAGAGTAAAATTATTTTTAAGCAAAATTTTCTTTAAGTATACATAATTATAACTCAATTGGATGAATTACTTATTTTATTCTTTTTTACAACAAAATAAGTCTTGTTACTAATGATCGTATTTATGATTTGAGTAAATATTTATTGCCTACTTAGGCATCCCCAATGTACCTAATTACAGAAAATAAATGAAAAGCTTACGCTTTCATGTACCCTTAATCGCAGGCAATTTATTCGGTAATTTATTGAACCCCCGATAATTTCCAACCTTCTCCGCGCCTCACGGATCTATAACGGCGTCCAAAATAAGTCTCGTATTTATATTATCTAAAGAAACACATAAATCATGCGTCGTTTACCTGCACAAACAGAGCCCCCCATACGTTCGACTTACCATAATCCATTCGTCAAATCTCGAGTACGAACATAACCCAAGAAGTATATATGATATCGAGCACGCACACAAGACATGTCATTTCACGAAGAAGAAGAAAAAAATACTGAAAAGTCGGGGACCGAAAAAATGATTTCCGGCGAAATGAAAATAGTTTACATTGGCAGGCAGCCAAGGTGCATACATACGGCTTTTCTGCAATTCCGAGTGCGCACGCACGCGATGGATAAAAAGCCCGCCGCGAGCGTCACGCGAGACTGTTTATTCGGAATTGAGACGTAAGAGAGATTATCAATTTTGGGTGTTTTCGTCTGTGAATATTGAACGATTCGAATTTACATTTCCTTTCTTTTTCTTAAATTTATTCATTTATTTTAAATGGTTTTAATTTTATTGCTTTATTACATTTGGAGTCGGATGTTGAATATGCTAATATGAAATCGACGTGCGTAGTTGTAATTGTTATAATATAAGGTATATGGTCGATATTGGAAGTTTGATACTAAATTCCAGTTGTTATTTGCAAAGTTCCCAGTGATCAAATTACATTTAAATTGTTCATCAACTTTGATAACATCCAATCAGTTTAAATACTTGATTAAATGAAACGTAAATTATATTAAAGGTGCTAATTACTGGGTAAGCTTTTTACACTTTGAAATTCGACAAATTCTATACTTAAATTTCAAGCACTGACTGGCCAATGAGAATAATATGATTTTGACAAAGAAAATAATAAATATTTTAAGCTAAAATTGAATAATTATTAATTTATATGTATGTAAGAGTTATTTTGAAATTTTATTTCATAACTATACACAATGCACAGATTTTGGTGGAACAAAACTTGATGAGATGTTTTAATTCATTGTACATAATTATAAGAATTTTAAAGTCAATGAATGGAAAATTATTCTGAAATTAATACATTTCAAAACAGTATATAATTATTTAAAATAATTTTCATTATTATTAATCATTTATCAGTCTGTACTTGTCTAATTACTTTGTATGTAATTAATCTGGTTGGTAATAAACAAATAAATAAATAATCACTCAGATCTTAGCTTAAAACGATAGCATAAGCTATCGTTTTAACGTCTTGTTTTTTAATTTGAATCTGTTGGTGATTATAGGCACTGATAGTGATACGTGATGGATTAAGAATCTGTAAAAATGCAAAACATTAAAAAACTATCAGCTTCTGGGATACATTTGTTTGTAATAAAGGCTCGAATATAACTTAAATGCGATCTAAAACTTGGCGCAAACGTTATCAGAATATCGGTAGAAGGTACCGAGTCGACTACTTCGGCTGTACACAATCAAAATACGTCTATTATGTTACACTATTTAGAATGCAATGTCCTTCCACGTAAACACGTTCGTAGAGTTTGATTAGTTCTCCTTCAAGTGTAAACAAATACGAAATCATCGAGTTTCAAGACACATTCCTTTTCTTACACGTTAATCGAATATCATGAATATAGAAAATCTAAATTCATGTTTTATACCGTTTTAGAAGATAGATATGAGAATGCACTGATATTATGGTGCATTTTAGATATATGAATACTCGACAAAAAGAAGAAGCTATAATAGTCTAGCACCCACATTGTCTATAATACATGCAATAAATACAGACATACTATACAGAAGCTTGTTACATTGCAGAATTAAACTTAATTAACATTAGAAAGCTTATAAAAAAGTCTTTATTTGAATAACGAGAAATAAATTACTTTTATAATAAACAAAATATTAGTAAATTAATACACGATTTTTATATTTAAATATTCTATGTAATCCCTGGGTGTTAATTAAATAGAAGGATTTATAGCAAAAATCATAATGCAAATTAATATAATTTATCTATAAGTTTTTCTTTTACTTAAAATCTGTATTTTATGAAATGTTAATGCGATAATTTATTTCGGATTGGTGCATACTTATGAATTACGAGAAATGTTCTTTTTTAACCATACAGTTAACTGAAAAATAGCTAGCTTCTTGTTAACATTTCTACCAAGGACAAATTAAACAATTTGAATAAACCTTTTTAAAAATTAGCAAAAAAGCACATAATTAATAAGTTCTTATAGAAACCACCAGGTGTCCATATGGTTATCACAAGCAAATTAATGATTTGCTCAATATATCTTGCCGACACGAGTCTTGCTCGTATACCCAGTTACTATAGCCATTAAGCCGTTAATGTTACATCGGAACGCATAAACGTGATATAAATTACACTCATTTATACGTCTGAGACAAATTTGTGATTTCTTTCAATATTCATACTTAAATCAAATGAATTGGGGTTTCGTTGGCTACACACTAGTAAAGCTTACGGGTTTTCTCCTTATTGTAATGCTATTAATTATTATTCGAGAATTTATACGTTACCGAGCCTTTCTTACAAGAGCAAGCTCAAAAAATTCATCATACAGTAAAAACTGAAACTCGAAATTATTTCTGACTTATTTTAGACAATACGATATTTAATATACAATGGAGAAACCAAAAAAGAAATCGATGATATCATCGAAAGTATTTTATTCGATAATGGGTGTAAAAATTTTATTTTTTATTCTTGTACTTATACTATTATCAGTTATTTATGGAATAGAGCGCTATAATGGTTTCATTGTAAAGTCAAAATTTAAGAATTGACAAAATTTGCCAGAGCTGATAAACAGCATTAAAATTAGTTTAATTTTTAGTCTTTTAGAATATCCGTAGGTTTTCAGAATCTTATATATAATGTGCTGCGGACAATGCATAGTTTTCCAGACGAAAAATTGTGAAACTTTAGAATGAACGTAATCGTACTTCTAAAAACTTTGATAAACCGTTCTTTACGAAAACTACCAACATATGAATTCTATCAAAAGTTTCACTTATATTTCAAAATCAAGGAAAAATATGCGGATCATCAAATACTTTAAAAGAATATACCATTTACTTTCGAAATTAACATTTTGTATAGATAACTATAAATATCGTAATAAATCTGAAATTCATTGCATATGAATAATATACAGCTACATTGAAATATCAAATAAAAAAACGTCAAAATTTTATATGTTCAAGTAATTTCCGCTTTAACTACTAGATGGCGTACGCATAACCAAAAGTAAAATAAGTTCTTCCCTTTATATATTCGCGTCATAAACAGTTCTCGTTCTACTCTTATTTAAGTGAGATTCAAAATGATTTGATAACTGTACTTTAATAACTAGAATCTCATAATTTGAAAGTCTACAATCAGAACGTAAAAAAGGAATTATTATAACTTCAACATTTTCTATAAAAATGAGAGATAGATTTAAAAATTTGTGGGCCTATACGACAACTATAATATGTTCCCTAGCAATAATATCAATAATGATCTTTGGTTTCACAGTGTCTCTATTCGGCTTCCTTTGGTTGGTAGAACACCACTACCCTCATCTCTTTCCACCAAAGAAAGAGAAAGAACCCTACTAGCATTATAACCATTTCAAACCCGCGCAATGTATGATCTCCTCATTCATCACATCCCTGTACATGTTATACGAATCATCGCCATCAAATTCCCTGACATAAAAGCAGGTAAAAAAAAGTCAATCCAAGCGAAAACTTTCCAGATATATACATCACACGTGGCGAGCGTTCAACCCTGCGACATAATCACAATGCCATACCGCACCGCGTCTGCTCATCCGCCTCTATGCGCATATGTGTGTCTTCCGTCGCGACGCGGAGGGCTTTTTATAAATAGAGCTGCGCTCGCGTGTGTCGCAAATAAAACGCGCGTCGCGCGTGTATATTTCGAGAGCGTGTGACACGCGCCGTGCGGAGAGAGAGAGTTCGCACGCCGCGCATTTTATGAAGAGCGGTTTAATATCTAGCCGAATGAATGGTTCTCTCTCTCTCACTCAGTCTGTGTATTATATGTTATGTTGTATTTCGTTTTTGATAGTTTTGCGACGAATTAAAGTCTGCTTAGAGTTAATTGATGGTGTATTTACGAATGAGGATGTAAATTATATTTTTATATGAGTTTCGTTTTGTTTTGTATTGTCATTTATTTTGTACGTGATATTAAGTGAAAAATGTGTCTTTAGTCTACAGCCGATTTTAAATTTTCATGTACCTTCATTTGCGTGAACAGTAAGATTCGTACATATACTCGAGCTCGACTTAAATTGCTTGATTGACTGTTTGCATTGTCTTTTATATTTTGTGTATACGTTGGGAACTCAGCTTTCATTATATGTCGCATATCGATTTTAGTGTAGTATCAAAGAAATTCAGATTTTAATGCGCAAAAGTAATATAGGAATATACACGAAATATGATGAATACGCAGTACAATATTATAATATGAAGATGTAACGCATTTTTACTATATAAAGTTTTATACTTACTGTTCCCACAACCTACAAATATCGCCATTTCCACGATCATACATTTTATTTTTAGCAATGCTTTTTTATTCACTTATTACCGGGCACAGTTAATTGTTTATCGACGTCGGTGAGATCCATGCCCACGATCCGCGCACAACGGAGATAACGGATTGCTAAGATAATCATTCGCTGGACCAACGACTCACCGAGGCATCTGAAATGAAGATCGTCTTAGACGTTATCGGATTTTCCGAGGCTACAGTTGTCATTCCGTTGATTGCTGGTGTCCAATGCATGCAGACTATTATTTGCTCTTAGTTCTGCTGATATTGTATTATAAGGAAGTTTAGAACATTTGTCAATATTTCAATTTTAAACTTAAATTTAATGAATTGGCGTTTAATAGGGTGTACGATTTTATTGAAAATTATTCTCGTTTTTGTCATAATAATATGTTGATCGTGCTAAATGTAATGTGTATGCGTTATTGGAAATTCGTTGTAAAGAGATACCCGTGATGGTGCATAAATTAAAATGATTTCGCACCCGTTGCATAATTGAGTGACACCTCCGTTTTGATATGTATTTTTACCGACAAAAAGAAAGGAGATATAATTACCTACATTTTGAACCAATATATCATAAAAATACATTATTATTTTTGACAAAATAAGCCAAGGTAGAAGCCATAAGTTCATAAACCCATTTTATGCAGACGTATACACAGCATTTTATATATTTTGACTGATTAGTAGCTTTTCGATGGAACTGCTTGATGGATTTTCATAGAACAAAGCTTTAATTCGTTGTATTTGGCGCGGTTATAGGCGAAAGAGTTGCAATTATAAACATTATTTGAGTAAGTAATTTTGAAAATATTCAAAATACTGTATATCTGGGTGCATAAAATGGGTTCGGCCGTTCCCGTTCCGATCCGCATAATCAAATAAAAGTATAAATACGAATTACACAGTTACATATCAATAATCTCGATGGCAAAAATATACAGTAACAATATAAATTGGTTTTCCAAATAGGTTCCTTAAAAAATTATAAGTAGATTTTTTTTAATTCAACGAATGTTAAGATCGAAATGTCTGTTAAAAATATTTATAACCCCTATATCATAAGGTCGGCCAATGCGTGCTTGATTCAATTCCATTTTTTCGTAACATGAGTGTGTCCACGACGTAAAAAGCATCACTGATAAGCAGAAAAAAGTAAGCCCACGCAACTGATTAGTCACGTTTTTGTCCCCCTGGACACGACATTTTCTCACGGGATCCCTCACGCTAGACTGTTTTTAAAAGTTCCGGGTGTACTCCAATAAACGCAAAAGTTTTAATTTCGACTTATTATGTTCATTAATTTGTTTATTCTGTATCCACGTTAAATCCATCAATAGATTATAAAAATTTATTTCTAAAAATGTAACCTCACCCGAATTACTTATTATTATATCATATAAAAATGTTTTAATCAACATAAAAACTATTCACATTATATATATCTTTGGCTTCCAGGAATAACGACTTATCTCCACTTTTCATTATTTCGAGTAAATCGAGTTTTTAGTTTCGCAGTTTCGCATCGGTG
>UXGD01002163.1:0-27995 GCA_900474315.1 Torymus auratus
TAGTGATAGCTTTGCCCACCTTGATTAAAGTTTTATTTCTACAACATCGGTGTTCCTAAAAATCGTGAACAAATAGACCTCTTCAACAATGATTTTGACAATTTACTATAAATATAATAATTCTCTTGTTGTTCGCTATGATGGTTACTTAAATATTTATGTTATATAATTGATTATAAACGCTCGTTTAGTTAAAGATTCATAATTTGATTCTTTTAGCATATCAACTTAAAAAGATCGAATTATTTAGACTCAGAAATCGTCACGTCTGTTTTCCAAGAGAGACAAGTTATTTACACTCTTCGCAATTTTAGAGTCCTACAGGAAAGTACGCTCAACTCCAACATAGGGTTTTATTCTACTGTCAATAGGTTGAGACGATTGTGGAATGTATTATTTAAAATAAAATAAAAAGATAAAAATATTTTAAGAGGCTTAATTAATTGTATTATTTACTTTAATCAATTTCGTATTATACAAACTACAATAAAGTTAAACAGATGTTAGGTTCTTAATTCAAGTCAATAAATTCATTTATGCACTAAAAATAAATCGAGTGAATTATATTAATAACGATACGAACTTCACACATCGCACCCGTCTTTCAAAGCTCCTTATCCTTATCGACCCTTCTTGATACCTATTAAGCATCATAACTTCTAAGATTAAATAATTCCTCACATTTATACTTATATTAATTTATTTATTCCATATTCGTGTATTTCAATATTTAACACGATAGTTAGTTTAATTGACTCAAGATATATAGTATATCTATAATCATTATTTTTTTAACTATAAAATTTTCGAGACAAATTTCATCTGTATGTACGAATTTTTTTAATTTCTAAATAACCACACGTACTTAATGTAGTATATACTAATTAAAGTATTCGTGAAGCGTGCCTAACATGATTCCGGTAATGCACTGAGAAAAAAATTGTGTAATTTTTATACTTTTTAGTAATTTTTTCATAGTTTTCGTGTAAAAGTTATTAGAATTTTAGTAAATATCTCACCTGTGCGATTTTGTGTATTGTATAAATATTGTGAAAATTTCAAATCTGTTTTCTCACTGTATAAAAAATAATAAATTATGTTTGAGAAATTCATACACCCCTCTTCGATTCCAGGATGCTATCGATCAAACACGCGATATATATATCATGTATTTTTTCCCCAAGAACAGTTTTCAAAAGATCGGATTCTATACTTATGTGTATAAATTGTTTACTTTGCTAAATTGCATGCATATCAAATGTTTACAGAAATGTTTATTATGTATAAAATATTTCGATTGCTAAATTGTATAATGTAGTAAACTTACTGCTTCATTAGCTGTCATTTTACCTCTTCTTACTGTAGAAGCTAAACAATTTTACTTTCGTCACTTAAATGATATAAAGTGGTATCGCAATAACAAAAAAGTAGTTACACAACGTCGCAGTGCTGGCAACTCTGAAAATTCTAATATTTTGTATAAAGAGAAATAAATTTTAGTTATCTGAGTAAGTATGTATACATAAAATAAAGTGATGGTAGCAAAATCTTATCATTTTTGTTAAGCACTGGGATAAAGTTTATGTATGTAACATACACTTATAATCAATTTGTTTTTTTTATCCCATAAGAATATCGTGTGAGTACTTATAAAGAGATTCATAGAATATATAGTTACTTTATTGAAAATATTTTAGAAATTTGCAAAAAGTGAAACACTAAATTTAAAATCCAGAATAAAAATAAAAATCAAGATTTTACTTCGCTCCAGATATGATAGATAAGTAAGCCATCTATCAACCTTTCCTGAAAGCTTTAACATTATCAGCTGTCGGTATTACAATTCGGAACGTCAAAATTATATATATATATGTATATAGATATACTGTCGACAGTGTCGACTGTCGAGACGTCGACGTCAGTGTTTGATCCTGTTTACATCGGCTGTAATTCACAGCCTAATAGAGGAAATGACCATACATAATTTATATATTTTTTCAAAAAATGGTGCTCTTTTGTATTACTCAGAATGGAGTCGGCTAAATAAGACGGGTATGACAAAAGAGGAGGTGAGCGTAAAATTATGTATTGATCGTCAATAAAAATATAATCAACAAATCTAACCTACAAATTTGACTGGGGATTTATCATTTTTTATATTCGAATTATAAGTTTATATAAAAGTAATAATCTATTAACAGTATTAAAGTTATTGTAAGTTACTCTAAGGTTAATTTGACTCAAATTACTAAAAATGAAGTTTGTTATCAAAGTATTATCATTTTCAAAAAATGTTATTATAATTCATTATTTGTATAATTTTACAGGAAGCAAAGTTAATGTATGGAATGTTATTTTCAATAAAATCGTTTGTAAGTAAAATCTCACCTCTTGATTCAAAGGAAGGATTTTTGTTCTATAAAACAACCAAATATACTTTACACTACTTTGAAACTCCTTCCGGATTGAAGTTTGTACTTAATACTGATAACGCAGCCCAAAATGTGCGAGAATTGTTGCAAAGATTGTATAGTCAGGTTTGTATTTATTTATCACTTTTTATTAATTTTGTATGTACAATTTTTTTAAATCTTTGTATGTACATTATTTTTGACAGGTATACATAGAATATGTTGTGAAGAATCCGCTCTGTCAACCAAATGAACCAATCCAAAGTTAACTATTTAAAGTTAAGATTGATGAAATTATAAAAAAGTCTCCTATATTTTTGAGTAGATCCATATAATAAACATGTTAAATTAGGTTAAGTGAAATGCATTTTGTTTTATAAAGACCCTGTATATAAATAAAAACAATTTTGTTTAACATGGCATATTTATATTATTGTTTAAAAGAAAAATACGTTAATAATTTACACCAACAGTTATATCTTTTCTACTTACAGTCTGCATGACTTTTTTTAGTATGTCTCAGCTCATTAACTAGTAGATTCTTTGACTGTTTACTTTATCATAAAGAAGGCGGCAGTTTGCGTTGTTTTCAATCGAAGGATAGTGAGGTATTCCACAGAGCCTTTTTGCAGGCGTAGTAATATATTATTTCGTATATCTAACATATCGTTGTTTGAATTTTAAAACATTTATCAAAATTTTTCAGGTTAATTAAGTCTAAATCTCGTTAAACTGATGTAATAATTAAACAAATACTTCTTTAATACATTTATGTATTTAAAAACTGCAATATTTGGTATTGCAAGCTGAGTTTATTAAATTGCAAAAGGCTCGATACTATTTCAATCAAATATTGAGATGTTTGAATATATGATTGACATGGTTTTAAAATTCGATTTGCTAAAAACTCAATAAAAAAGCTCGTTTATCCTATAGGTATTTTCATACTGATATAACTATAATTCGTAAATAATTTCGTTCTTTTGATCAAAGTCTTAAGACTCTGAAGGGAATGTTCGATATACATACTTGCGGACTATTACAGTTCCTTATTGTGCTTATATTTAATTTTTAATAAAGTAAAGGTAATACACTCTTCCAAGACTCTTGGAAAACTAAAAAATGCTTTAAAATTTGCAAAGTCCAAATATTTAACAAGAA
Organism: Torymus auratus; assembly: GCA_900474315.1. Lineage (NCBI taxonomy): Eukaryota > Metazoa > Arthropoda > Insecta > Hymenoptera > Torymidae > Torymus > Torymus auratus. The sequence continues at coordinate 3,573 of UXGD01002163.1, forward strand.
ATTGTAATTTTCCATGAGTATCTTCGCGCGACATCCCCTTAAACATCACACAAGTTATATTTGTAAAATGCAACTCTCACTTTGACATCGTCTTTTCCGTGTACTCATATATTTATATATAATGTATATATAAATTTATGGAGATATATATATAAATTTATATATTTATGTATATACACTTATCATGTACAAAACCATGTACATTTTTATGTCAATCATGCCATACCAACTTTCACAGCTCCCTTTAATTATATTTTTTTTTTCTCTTACTTTTATCAAAACGGAAATTCGCACACTCTACCATCACTCTTCAGTCTTCAAAAGCGATAACTTTTTTTTCTTAAATTTAGCAATTTGAATTTAGTTAGATGTTCTACCAGAATTTTAAGATATTAATATTAATCTGGTAGTTCTACGACGGGTTCGGCGTGGTGTGTATCTACACATACTGCATCGTTCGCCTGGTACGTAATCGAAAAGGGTTCTTCTATTACTGGTAAACGCTTTTCACGATCTGCGCTGATTGAAGAATTGTGGAAAAATACGTTTCTTAAAGTTGTTACATTGACACGTTCTTTCGACGTTTCTTCTGGAGTTAATTCTGAAGAATTTAAATCGCCATTTGGAGACCTGTAATGATTACATGTTAGTTTTTGAATCGTACATTGAAACACCAACTTTGGTGAGAAAATTTAGTAATTTTTTTTTAATTAATTTATTTTTTTTTTATTTAATTTGTCATTATAGTATTTTAATATAATTTATAAATTAGTAAAGATGTTTGAGACTTTTAGGCAAAGATAATTCATAGAATTATAGAAATCAAAAAATAACTAATAAAATTGATAAAATAATATAAAATAAATTTTTAAAAACTTATATGGTTTTTCAAGGTACAAATTTATTCAGGAGATTTTTTATTCTAAAATAATACAATATCACAAAATAAATGTATTTTTTCGGAAAGCAAGAAATCAGTGTCATTGTTTTCGCCTAACGTATCATACGTTTATTCAGTAAAAAGGTATTTTCATTAATTAATCACAGATCAAATAATAGAAAAAAATTCTGTAAACCCTGCTTACAACTGAAAAACATTGTTTACAATCACAACTTAATTTTGTAAACTAAATGTTAAGATTAGTTATAGATTTCCAATTATCTTTATAATAAATAATATAAAAAATCCAACGAAAATTATAATAAATAGTGATACATTCGTTCGTGATACGAACGATAATGAAGAAAATAAATTGTATACACTCAAAATATATGTATAACATTTTAACTTCGAAAGAATATTTAGTGTATGTATGCAGAAAATAATTGAAAATCAAGTAACAAAACTAATTGCAATAAAAATTAATTTATTGATTAATATTAAAATAAAAGCAAGTTAGTAGCATTAATCTATGGTTCCACACCGTGCTCTGAGAAAAAAAATTTTTGAATTTAGTGCAAGCTTCTTTGAAAAAAAGAAACAACAAAATCACAACACGTAAACGCAAAGTAACCGTCAAATAATAACCACCCAGTGACAAAAACATTGAAACTCGGATGGCCATTCCAGTCTGGATTCAATGACAAAGAAGCCGTGTGCCGAATCTCAAAAAACTCTTTCCTCAGCCTCTCTTTCTCTCAATTTTTCGTCAAAGTCATTTTCTCACCAGAGCCGCGTGTGTCTCACGGGATCGATTTTCGCGAGAAAAAACGTCGAAGGAACCTCAGTGTCCTCTGCGTGTCAGCAGCGGCCTCCGGCTCCGCTTCCTTCTGGCTGCGCTTACGAGACCTCGAAGGCCCCCGGCTGCTCGCGCTGCTGGCGGCCTCCTGGTCTGCCTCGATAAAGCTGACATGGTGGTCAAAGCGCACTCTCTCGCTGCCACCATCCTCGGTGCTCGTTGTCGTCCAGTTGCTGCTCGAGTCGCTACCCTGCTGCTGTTGTTGCTGCTGCTGCTGTTTGTCGGTGCTGCTGCCAGCTGGCCTACGCCTGGTGCGCTTCGCCAGGTTGCCCGGGGTGATCTCCTCGAGGGAGCTGAGTGAGGCCGCCTGGCCTGAGGACGAGTCCATCGGCTGGGCAGCCGCAGCCGTCGTTGTGGAAGCTGCGTCATTCGGAGTATCAAGCTTCATGTTGAGCACGGAGCCAGCAAGGGCACGCGTCGAGGCGGATCCATCGTCCGGGGCGATCGAGGCATTCACAGATTTCTCGGAAAGGCTCGTGGCCGCCGACGCAGTCTCGCTGCATAGACTGAAGCGTTGCGTCGACGTTACATCTGCTTGGACTTCGAGTCTGCAATGGGTGTGAAAAGTGATTAAGAAATCGTCGGCTGGGAGCAAAAACATGCCAACTCGTTATTTCGCTAAGAAAAGTGACAACTCGCGGGTTTTTTTCCATAGACGTTTTAGTTGAGAATAGCTATAAAGTTTGGAGTTTTCTTTTACCATTTCTCATATACATATATTCATACAGCAAAAGAAAGTATAAACAGATTTTTCAAACTCTACAGCTATTCTCAACTAAAACGTCTATGGAAAAACTCTCTCACACACACTAGCGTCTCGGGTCGCCATCGTATGGAATACCTATACGACATACCCTCCCATTTCTACGGCTTTAATCGCCCCGTTACGATTTTAGCACCAAAGCCAAAGCGCAGGCGAGGCGTCCTTCGTTAACGGCTCGTTGGCGCACCCGTGCGAGGGACACGCATGATGTACCCACATATATTAGGCGCGCGCACACATGCATACAAAGAGTATGGAGCTTACCTCTGTCCTCCTGGCAGCACACTCGAGGCTATGCTGCCCGCGAGGCTGGTGCCGGCGAGTGCGACGTTACTCGCGCTCTCGCGGTCGTTCTCGCGACCCAGCTTTTCCAGCTGGCTGCCACTGCCGAGCGAGAGCGAGGCCTCCCCTATTGACGGATTTCCGCCCCGGTGGCTCGCCACATCTATGGAGGCTGCGTCTGCGGGACAAAGAAGGAGAGATAGAATTGACATTATCAGCTTTTACAAACCCACCTCGCTGGATTATTAGCGAGATGGGTTGATGGATCCTACACCTGTTTACACGAACCAGTTGCGATATGATCGCTTCCACGTTTTCAGACAATCAAGGTTTTGCGCGCAAATGCTGTTTTATAGAAAACTGAGCTGAATGTCTATCGGAATGTTTTGTAGATGTATTTCATTTTATATTAAAATAAAATTTTGAAAACCCAGGTAGGATAGATATGGGAGTTACTCTGCTCGTACCATTTACTGTACCTTATCTTTCAACATATATAGAGCAAGGTAAGTAACTAAGGAGCAATAATAAATAGCTGTGTTCTTGTAGGACGTCAGAAGAGAAATGTTAGAAGTTTATGATCAATCTTGATAAAAAATACATGTTTTAATTTATCAAGATCTATGTTTTAATTACGGAAATGCATTTAACGATGAAAAAAATTAGGTAAAACATTTGATTAGAACTCTGCCAGTTTGGGTCGACCACTAAAGTAACTCTCACACTTACCCTTATATATCCTTTTTTTTTGTTAGTGAATCGATAAAGGTCCAAAACCCACATTGGCCGAAGCCCAAATTCGCGTTCTCATTTCGAGATCCACGTACCGCCCTCACCCACACTATAATACCGGCATAAAAATCCTCTACGTGTACCTCTTTTAAAATCAACTGGCAATATCTGTCGCAAATTACAGCAAAATAACGTAACCGCACTCAATGCAAGTGCCCTCCAGCATAAACCGCCAAAAAACGCGAGCGCTGAAATGCGTATGCAAGTATAGGTATACGTTACCTCCAGTGTTTCTGCCTGCAAGAGCGCCCATGAGCTCGTTCTCGTCGTCGAACTCGAACCTGACGCCGGAACCGTTGGTGGTGACTCCACAGCCGCCGCTGCGGCACAGTGAGACCGGCACCACGCCGTACACGTAGAACAAGAGGATGGGCACGCCGATGCCAACCGCCAGACCAGCCAGCACTGGTGACACCAGGATCTGCAACAGAGATATTAATATATTTAATATATACATCACGGTGTTCGGGTATTCCTTTTTCTAGTTTAGTATTCTTTTATGCGCGGATTTTATGTATCGTACTTATACAGCGACGTAAACAGTTTTATTTTTCCGCGTCTCTTTTATCGATGGCCTTATTCGGCGATATTTTTTTTTAGCGCCGCTTATGCGGTTCGAGATTACGCACAAGTACGCTGTCGTACGCAGAACCATTGGCTCGTTTGGTTATTAATTATATGAATGAATGATTATATACAGAGTGATGTATCTATTCTGTCTAGAAGATGCATTACAATCTGAGAAGGTAAATATTTTTCAGTTCGATTGCAAGTCAATAAATTTCTTTACTGTTTACAAGCGAGAAGTAGACTTTATGAAGAAACCAAAAAGATTAAATTTTTAAGTGTTGATGCGGAATCTGGTGTAAATTTATAATTGCATGACAAGCGAAAATATTGCACCAGCATATATATATTTAACGTACTGAAAATTAAAAAGTAATAAAGTTATCGGAGAATATTTGAAAAGCTGTGCGAGTAATATTAAAAAGGTAAACATGGTAGAATATTCCTGAAAATAATTTTTGTAGCGTTATATTATATCCTCAATTTTTTTTGAAAATTCATTATAGATTAGGTAAAAGAAATTTTATCTTCAGGATAACTCGTCATTATTATTTATATTTCCTAGCAGTTTTCCAATGTACACTTAACGCTCAAATATTGTTTTAATTCAAAATCATTCTTTCCCATTTTTACAGAAACATGCTATAAGAATTTAATTTTCACAAAAATGCATTAAAATTTCTATTGAATTTCGAGAAAGCATAATTAGCTATTGCTATGTACAACTCTGTATATATAATAAGAAATCGTAATTTTTAACAGTATCTCTTTTTAGTGTAGAAGAAAAAGTGAGTTACTGCATGATGGTCGGATGCAAGTACAATACACGTGTGTTAGAAAAAACTGAAATAATACGATCATAAACGATTCGCGAAAGTTTTTCTCCGATAATACCGGTTGTTTTTCTTGTATACATTTAATCTTGGCGGTGGTAGCACGAATTTGTGACGGGTGAATATCAATCGGCGCAAGTAAAATGATCTCGTCTAAAGTAAATACGCGAGTCCTCTTTGTGAGTGCGATGTAGCAAATAGTTCAGTCGAGATGACCAAAACTCGGTCACCTTATTTTCCTGTCGAGTTTACGCGCGAAAAGAGACGGAGATGAAGGATATCCTGTGCTTGCGCCTAAACGGATTATTGCACTATAATTGATTTTAACAGTTAATTTTATTATTAAATGACAAAATAATCAAACTGTTTGCACTTATAAAACCATAAACTTAATAATTAAAAAATCGACATGCATTACACGCTAAGCCAGAATTTTTATCCTGGCTAATTATTACGATAATGTATTCGACATTTTCCAAAACGACTTTATTTATAGTTTTTTTACATAGACCTTTGGATTTTGATATTTAATTTTCCCGGGGAAAACGTCGAAAAAAGAAGATTGAATTACCTATATTTTGAAGCAATACATATTATCATAAAAAGGCATTATTTATGCGCGAAAATAAGCCAAGGTAAAAGTTCTTAAACCCATTTTATGCAGAGACAAAGTATTTTCAATATTTTAACTTTGTTGTAACTTTTCTTTGCAATTGCGAGTTGAATGTCATGCTTACATTCTTTGTATTTTTTGCAGTTATAGCTGACAAATATGAAAACTATTTGAGTAAGTAATTTTTTAATTTGAAAAACCACATAACACTGCTTAATTTTGACGATTTATTAAAGTTTTTTGTGATTGTTGGCATTTAAAAATTCCTTTTTCAAATAATTTTAATATTTGCAACTCTTTGGACCATAACTGCACGAAGAACAAAGAATTTAACATTGTTCCATCATAATCCATCAAGCAATTCCAAAAGAAAGTTTTATGATACATATATTGCAAAGGTCTACGATCCCCTTAACGTTTGTTTGAAATACAGGTTTTCCGCAAAATAAGGTATGAACATTGCTCATCGGTTTCGGACGGTACGTACAAATATATATTGCCAAATTTAACGGTTCCATCATTCAACTATATAGCATTCACCATTCTCAATAAAATTCATTTTCATGGTTTCGAACGTCGCAAGAATTATCGCATACTTCTGCCAATCTTTTCCTCTCATTCCCCCTCATACCACCATGAAAGGGGTACCTCCAACCGCAAATTATCCTGACGATCGCCACGCAACATCGTCTCTTGTCTCTTCCGGCTGCATCTCTAGTCCGCGAAAATCCCATCAGTCGCTCCGGCTCGTATATACTTATACTACTCCTACACCGGCGTCGCCGTACAGTGACCCCATGCAACTCTCGTCACTGCTATACGCGCGCGCGCGTATTATGACTCATTCGCGCGCGACCTGGTTACACACACCCATCGTCCCCTCCAAATTACATGTACAATCGTCATTTTCTTCCCCTCCCCTCTCTCGCTCTATTCCAATCTTACAAATCCTAAGAAAAGCGCGTCCCCGCAGGACTTTTGCATCGAGTCGCCGCCGCCGCCGTTGTCGGTGGACGTGGCTACCGGGCTGATGCTCTCTCTCTCTCTCTTTATCTCTCTCTCTCTCCCTAGACGGGAAGAGGATATTGATTCCGGCACACGCAGCGCACTCGCGGGGCGCTACCATACAGTGTGGAAATCCAGAGCATGCGCGAGCAAGCCTCGCAGCAGAGCGGCGGCAGCAGCGCGGCGCGTCCCGCCCATTGGAACTTGGTGCGCGCTTCACACGCCGCCGCCGGGTCGCGGGGAAGAGACGACACAACTGTCGCGCGGTGCCTATCCGTCCGTCTCTGTGCCTCGTCAGGAACGTAGCAGCGAGTTGAGGGCGAGGCCCGGGGAGAGGAGGCAGGATGATGCAGCTCAGGAGGATAATAGGCAGTCAGTGACGAGACGGGCGTGCAAGGGAGTATAAGAGGTGCCCGGGGAGAAAGAGAGAGAGGGAGAGAGAGAGTGAGGTGGGAGAGGACGATGATCCTGCGGGGGAGGCTGGAACGACATCGCACTCCTCCCGAGCGCCGTAACCAGCTGCCGCCGACGATCTGAGACTCTGTCGCCAGGCAAGGGGATTTCGAACTGTTCGATTGTGTTTTTTTTTCCTTTTTTTTCGTTTCTTTCATTTTATTTTATTGCATATAGCGTTGTTGTGAGTGGATCGAGAGAGGATCTATTCTCGAGATGAAGTTTCTTTTTAGAAAAAAAACGTATACATTTATTGGAAATTCTAATTTAATTTTTCTTTCTTAGCTTTTAACGTTATCAATATTTCTCACAATTGCGCGAAATATAAAATTCAGCTATATAAATAGCGCCATGTGATAGTCATTAATTTAATTTTCTTTAATTGCCACTCCAGTCTTTACTAGATTCAGTCGCTTCGCAAATAGAAGCACGTCAAATTAACCAAGTGGAAGAGTGGCCCTCACTTCAAAGGGCGCATAAATAAAGGAAACCTCATGCGCGGTCTAAAAAAAGGATTGAAAATTTAAAAAAGAGAAAACAAAACTTGAGATCTACGGGCGTAGCGCCGCGAAGATAAAGAGCTCTCGCCTCGAAAGCAAAGAGAGGGGGAGAGCGACGGAGGGAAGGAAAAGGGGGCAAAACAAGAAGGAGAAGAAGAAAGCTCGCGCGCGCTTCGGTTGCGAAGGAGAGAGCAAAGAGACGAGAAAGAGAGATGTCCGACAGCGAGGACACGGACGGCTCGTGCGCCGACTGGAACATATCGAGGGAGTGGCTCGAGGGCGTGCTGCAGGAACATCATGGGAAGGAAGCGGCGCGCGTCGAGGTGATTGACTTCACGGTGCGTCCGGGTTGCAATGCCGGCGAGAGCGTCCTTAGCGACATATTGGCCGTGCAGCTGGAGTACCGGCTCGGACCCGATCAGCCGGGTAAGGAGCTTAGCCTGATCGTGAAGCGGCTACCGCAGGATCCCTACAGCCGCTTCTTCGTCACCGAGGCCCAGTTCGACTTGAGGGAGATCAGGTTTTACACGCAGGTATATATTACAATGACGGAAGTGATTGTTTTCTTTCTTATCTTTTTTTTCTTTTTTTTTTTATTAAGGCGGCACACTATTCTGAGAAGTATTTTAGTTGCGTTTGGAGCGGTAGAGATATGGGAACAGTTAAATAAGCATTACAGCTTATGACTAATGGCTGGAAGTGTATATTCAAAAAATTCCACTATACTATTCGACGTTACTAGACTGATTTTTCTCGATCTTTATACATTACATAAATGCAATAATGTTTTTCTATTCTAAAGCTCGTTTTCTCTAATTTAATTGTCGCATTTTAAAAGTTTGAATGAGTCATTTAATGTGATTCACGTTTGGAATAGTAGCACTTTTATGCATTTTTTAAAATAACGTAGCAATAAAAAAAAATCAAGTGTGAAAGTTTTGCCTCGACAAGAACTTTTCGACAGTTTTAGGGACGTTGCAACGATAGATATATCGTGAATTTCAACATATCTAGTTAGTATAGGCAATATCTACATTAGCTGTTTGACTCGAGGACTCGAAAAGCTTTTTATTTCTTTTATCTATAGTTTTTTTATGACAACTTGTTATAATCGAGAACATTTTTTGTATTTTTGTAATCTCATATATAAATTTTAAATTAGAATGATATGACTAATCAAATGACTGATGTAAAAATAAAAATAAAATGTCGTGCTTTTTATCGGGTTAATTACGAGCCAATCCTGTATATACCTGTATTGAGAGCAAATCGACTCTGGGACTGATCCGATTTCGCGCTAATTTGATAATCAACTATGATTGCAGTTGTTGACGCATTGACCTTGCTCTGCAAAAGACATACGTTAAATCTCATGTTCTAATCAAGTCGAGATCCTTATCACTTTATTATTTTTTTTATGTCAATATTGAGTGCGATTTTTCCGTTATATGTTATCAAGGGAATTGCTTTTTTCGCACAACGGAGATAAGCCTATATATATATTTCAATTATTATCATTTAACGTATACGATACTTATTTGGTTTCAAGTTACTACGAGGAACCATTAGCAATCGAACCTGGCACATAAATTGAAATGGACGCGAATGTTGTGACTGATTCAAAAAGACCTTTCGGGTTAATGTCATACGCTATATCGGAACTGAATCCCGTTCTCGGATTACACAATCGTTAGATAGAAAATTGATGTTTTGCAAAGTGATGCGGTAACAGTGATACGTTTGTTATTAAACTAAACGAACATTCAGGCATGAGCGTCAGTTACAGTTATTTGTTGGAAGCAGATGGGAAATAATATGAATCGAAAAAAAGATGTCGCATCATGCGCGTCTATTGGCAGCATTTCAGAAAAATTGAAATGCTTTGTTTTTCATAGAAAGGCATATATTTTTCACAGAACTTCAATGTTCACATATGCATGACCAGGCCGGATCGAATGCAAAAGCTATATTTTTCTATCGGGAAAAACATACATATACCTACACAAATAAAATGCAGATCTCAATAAAAAAAAAAGATGGTTCGGCAACATAGGTATACAATTGTCGAAATAATATATCACTCTTAATGTAACATTTATATTGAATAAATTAAGTTTAAAGTTGATTTTCAATGATAACTTTCAAAAGCGCAATCGATATTTGTTAATAACCTAGTTTCCAAGACACAAGAACACCTTAAAAGTCGTTCGGGGACTGAAACCATGTCATTCGCTATATATAACATGCACGAAAACTGTCATTTCACAACTGCGTCACGCGTATCGAATCTTAAGCTATTTCTCAATTACAAAAGTAAACTTTCTAAAAAAAAATATATTGTCTCTCTCCCTGCCACAGGTCGTGCCGGATCTCGAGGTATTCCAGAAGCAGCACCGCTCGGCGACCTTTCCCGGCGTCGAGCTGCCGATCCCGCGCTGCATCCACGCGCACTACAGTCCCGCGGGAGGCACAGAGGAAAGCCCCGAGCCGCCCGAGTCGCACCTGGTGCTCGAGAACCTGGGGCCCCGTGGCTTCGAGGGCGCCGAGTTCTCGCGCGGGCTGACCCTCAAGCAAGCCGAGGCGGCGCTCCACGCCGTCGCCCGGCTGCACGCGCTCTCGCTCACGCTGAAGGTGAAGGAGGGCAAACCTCTGTCCGAGCGCTACCCCTTCCTCTTCCAGACAGCCCGCGCCACCGACTCGTACCAGCAACTGGGTGAGTCTCCTCGCGCCCTGCATCCTCGTGGGCATTATATATCTAATAAGGCTTGTCTCTCCTCTTGTTCCAGTCGAGCGGGGCTTGCCGCAGCTGGCGCGCTTCTTGGAGCGGCGACCCGGACTCGAGGCGGTGCTGGAGGCTCTGCTGGCGCTGCGGCCGCGCACGAAGGAGGTGATCGCCAACCTCCTCGCGCCGGAGGACCCGCTCGCCCTCATCACCCACACGGACTTCTGGTGCAACAACCTGCTGTTCCGCAACAGCAGCGAGGAGGACGGCACCACGTGCGAGTGCGCGATCCTCGACTGGCAGATGGTCACCTACAGCCGGCCGACCAACGACGTGGCCCTGCTCCTCGTCAGTAGCGTGCCCACTGAGCTGCGGCGCCGGCACACCTCCGCCCTGCTCGACACTTACTGGGGCACCTTGACCAAGACCTGCCTGGCCCTGGGCCTCGACATTAGCGGCCAGCTCAACTACACGCGCTCAGACCTCGACCGGGATTATCGGCGTTCCCAGCTGCTCGCGCTGCTGCTCTGTATCGGCAGCGTCGACGTCGCGCTGGGCGACCCGATGACGGAGCAGCGGCTGATCGACGTGCTCGAGGATCTGCACAACGACGGCGTCCTGGCGATCAAGGACGTTGTCGAGCCACCCGCTGCCAAGGAAACTTGAGCGTCGCTCGAGTCTTCGTCGTCCGTCTTTTGTAAAACGCGCCGAATCACGTCACTCACACACATACACGCGCACGCGCGCGTACACACCATATGCACTTAATGATCATCGTACTTTTTGTTATTCAGTTGTTATGCAATGCCAAAGATGTACGTCGACGGTCATTTCTTCGATTGTAACACGCGTATACGAGAATATTTCTTTGACGATTTTCACAACGTTGCGAGTGCTGACTTCTTGCTACACTATGACTTCTAATTCTTAGTGCGAGCATTGTCGATTCATTGATATGAGAGCGAATTGAGATTTTTAACTCGTTTGTCAGTATTAATTCTTACAGTATTCTAATTAAAATAATTTTAAATTTAATGTAAAGAGAGAAAGAGAGAGAGAGAGAGAAAGAGAGTTTTGTTTTTCAACAATCAAAGTAATGACATACTGCGTTTTATTAAATGTTTGACTTTTGTTATTATGAATGTATCGATAATCAAAACATTTCCTATATGCTACGCTATTAAATCACTCTATAAAAAAAAATCTACACAAGTTTTTTTAACATTTTGACTTCCCTTGTGCAACGCGTGAAATATTATATATACAAGTTCATTAGAGTAGAATATATTTATTTTCGTTGTCCTTTTGCTTACAATCTAATTTATTCGATATATCAATAAAATTATAGTTTCTCTTTTTATTTTAAAAGCATTTCAGTTTGAAATTTCGTTTTCCATAAAAAGTATATTGTCTGTAATAATCATCGCAATTGCGGAAGTCAAAGGGCCAATGACACTTGATACCGTAATACAAAGGTAAAAGCACAATAGTCTCCGCAAGAAGAGCACGTCAATTCGCGCGTGGTTATCGCAATAAACATTGACGTGTTACATACGCGCATGACCGACAACATTCCAGCGACACGATGAGTAGCGAAAGTTAACGTGGCATTCTTTCGTGATAATGCATGTTTATTATACATGCACATAGGAAAAGAAAAAGGAACGAGCGATAAAATGCACTTAATGATGCGCGAGAGCTTAGAGTTTGAAAAGCGAACGAGAGATTATTTAAGCCACAAGGTCGTATCGGCACGGATGCTACTTAGAACGTCCTTCTGATTCGTTCTCTCACGCGGTTTGCCACCATAAGCAATAGAGACAGGAGAAAAAGAGAGGGGGGCATTGGTGCGTAAGCTTAATTTATGTTAAGTTCAATAAGCGAATTGGTTGAGCAATAACACATGTGGGAGGCCGCGAGAGAATTTCGACTGCGTAACAGGTGAGATAGTGAGCTTGTTTTTGAGCCTACTGGAAAACGATTTTATAGATTACGCTTTTGCGCGTGGTAAAAAATGAGCACTGTGCAAAAGAAGCCTCTTTGTTATCATTATAAATAGGGAATTTTGACCTTCGATAATTTTATTCTTTCACGAGTCGCGGCCGCTACCGCGGGCGTTCGCTTTTATTTATATAACCTGTGTAAAAGAGAAATATTGTATGATAGTCCCTACTTGCAAAATCAAATGTGATATACGTGGAGGGGCTTTTATGATCCCGAATTTTGTTACGTGCCGGCTGTTCATTGCGCCGTGTCTAATTTTACGCACGAGTGCGTGGCAATTATGAATCGCTAATTAGATAAAATGAGTTATCGAGAAAAGATAAACAGACGGTTACGTTGGAGGAAAACGCGCGTCCGCCATTGTGTGCGTTGAAAGAAAAAAATTGCTGGCGACAATTTTTCGATATTCTTTTTTAAAAGACGTATTCCCACACTACACGAGACAAAGACTTAGCTTTTTTTTTCTTTTTTTAATCACGAGCACGTGATTTATTTTCATCGGGCGCATTTTTATCAAAATTACGATAATACGTATGTATAATTTTGGCACATGACGAATTGAAAGTTTTAGATATAGAACTATTGATAATCAAAAGTCGACGATAAGATCGCATCTTGTTTCAAAGCGTTCGATTTCAAATTTTTTAGGTGCGACTTGCATCGCGCTATTTCATGTATACGTTATGAATAGTCGATTACAGTACGAAAATGCGTGCGGTCAACGTCAAGGTTTTTCTAGCTGCAATGTTGAGAAAATTGTATGACTTGCTGATCGACCAAATCGTTTTTACGTCACCATTCTAATGACACGTTCATGCTGGGATGCCGAATGGGAAAGAGGCAGAGAGGGGGGAGAGAAGAGATTATAATCGAGCTCTCGCTGCGACAGTTTATGCATATTATAATCGGCATGAATAAAGGGACAGCTAAAATTAGCCTAATGTACTATTAGAGGAAATGTGAGGAATTATTCGAACTGTACTTACAAACCACGGGGTTCTGAAAGTAACTATCGTCACTATTAAAAGTTAAATATTCCTTATGTGGCTTCATGTGAGATTCTTTCAACAGTGCGCGTAAAGTGAAACGAGAAGAAGGTATACTTGCGAAAAGTAGAAAGCATGAAATCGAAAGATTTCAAACGAAAGCGCTTCGCATGGCTTCAGAATAGGCTACGTGTCGAATTAAGCATATTACGTGCGGAAACAAAGGACATTAAATATCCGGGTTTTCTTTCATTCGTCGATTTGTTTAAGAATATAATTGTAATAAGCTAGCACTCGTCCAATCAAGATGTATTAATAAACATTACACAATATGAGATAGACATTAATATATGGTGAATTTTGAAGAAAAATTTCTATATACATATTGAAATAATAGTAAATTTGGTATAGACAAAATCGAAGTATTTCGAGAATTGAATGATTTAACAATTTTTTTTTAAATTCAAATAAAACCAGTCTTGATGTTTTATGGGGAGAGATTGGAATTCAATTGAGTTACAATGTGCAAAATTATGATTGATTGTTCCTTTTGTCAGGAATGATGAATGCTTCGTTGTCAAGAATATAGTAAACTGCATTTTCAGCTTTATCAGATTTTTTTCTTATACTCCTTTTACAATTAAACCACGCTTAGTAAACTATAGTTTTTAATCACTATGGAAATCCATTAAAAAATTATCTACGTTTTATGCGTATACATATATAATTTTTGAATATTTTCAAATGTCAACCGAATTTATCTCACGTTATGATGATCAATTACCTCAACTTTAAAAACATATTCCTCTTTTATCTATACTTTTTGATGTATCAATAATAATTATTGATTACAAATTATTTGCTTTATTATATATATAAATGATCTTTCAGAATATGGACAAAATTTTGAAATTATAAAGAGCTCTTTACATCGTGTGTCGATTCTCCTATACAAGAATGCAAATCAATGAGAGATATAAAGACATACAGTGTAGAGAATACGACACATGATGTAGAGAGTCCTTTAACTACATATTGAGAACGTCCACTCGGTTAAAGTTCAAAAGCCGATTGACTAAAATGTATGCGTGGAAAATAATGGTCTAACTTTTTCTTTATACGTATTGTTTTAAAAGAAAAACGCACTTTTCAATGAAGGTGCTATATGTATTACAACACTCTTACGCATTACCGCAAAATTTCGTGTCAGCGACATAAAAACGCGAAACGTGAGTGCGTGCTCATTAATCGAAAAGAGAAGCCGCGGAGGAACGCTCGTGCGATGAACCGTTATTATCTTTACACGTCAACAGTTTTCCAATGACGAACATAAAACAAAATAACCAACGAGGAAATATCTGAGGAAAAGTGCCTTCCTAGTCGCGTCAGACCTGTGGAAGTTTACTATTAAAATGTCCACTTTCGAAATAATTATCGACCGGACGCGATTGGCAGTGATCCGTCGTCACGATTGAGTGCATTCGCATGCTACCAGCCAAACTAGTGGTTATATAAGATATGTATTATTTGTTTGTTTATTTATTTTGATAACGAATACTGTAAAAGTATTACTTGAACACAGGTAATTTTCGCACGTTTGATAACTGTTTCTGACGTCGGTCAGCTTCCGTTCGTCACGCAATCATACTTGTTTTCTCTACACTTTTTAAAAACAATTGATAAATTGTTGATGATTCATTATACTTGATAATGTAAGAATATTTGATTTAGACATTCCTAAATATTTAATTTTAAGAAATTATAAAAAGTATTTTTTAATTGATTATTTTCACTTAGAATATTAATTCACGAAGAGAAATA
Source organism: Torymus auratus (assembly GCA_900474315.1). Classification (NCBI taxonomy): domain Eukaryota; kingdom Metazoa; phylum Arthropoda; class Insecta; order Hymenoptera; family Torymidae; genus Torymus; species Torymus auratus. Next base: position 18,653 of record UXGD01002163.1, read on the forward strand.
ATTTTTTTTCGAAGCCATCTTTTGTTTTGTAACGAAGTGCAATAATAATCTATCTCAAAATTATTTATAGTTAAAGTTTTTTTTTTACTTACCGATGCTGTAACGCCACCGGCAACTAATGCGTTTCTCTTATGCTTATTGGCTTTCTGGTATCTCGTGTACAATTTTCGACCAACCCAAACAGGAATGCCTGCAACGTCAATGTAACATAAGTATTTAAAAGTCGTGCAGAGAACTTAAGCTACTAAACGGTCGCTATATATAACTCGAGTAATCTTGTTATACCTATGATCATAGCGGGCACAGCAATGCCGGCTACAAGGCCAATGCCAACCGGGGCTCCCACCAAGGTACCCAGCTGCCACAGGATTTTCTTCTTTCTCGACCAAGGCTTTTTACCCCAAAATGTGCAACCGGACGGACTGAAAAATTAATTACACAATAATTTTTACTTAAAAAAAAAAAAAAAAGAAAACTAAATTTAAATAGCATTTATCATTTTGCGCGTAAATTTGATCATCTCCAAATTAATTTTAAAGTATAGTATTTTCGTGTATGCAAGCGAATTACAGATATTTATTTTAATTTAATATTTTTCACTTATGATTTCATCAGATAATTTTTATCTTTTAAAGATAATGTAATTAAAACAAAAATTCTTTAAATAGGGTGATACAAGAATTGGATGTTATTACATAATCCAAAATTTAGTTTGTAACATGTATTTCACGAGAAAGGTCTAAAAGCTACACTGACAAAAGTACTTTTCAAATAAAGTTTCTTAATGTATACGAAAATAATTTTGAATAATAAAACTTGTTAAGAAATTTTCTGCTTAAAAAGTAACGCCTTTGCCATACTCAACCAATTTATAGTATCATAAATCATTGGATGAATCATAATATGTCATTATTATGCAGATAGAATTCAACTTAATATTTTTGTATTTTTATGTAAGCTTGTTGATAGTTCAAAAATATATTTAATTCGAAAAGTATTGTTTTTACCTTAAATAGTGGAGGTCACTGATTTCTTTCATGCAAAGCCAACAAAATTCAGCAGCACACATAGCACATGTCATATGATTACAACTACCATCATCCATTTTAAAAATAAGAACTTGACATCTTGGACATGGCTTAATGTCATCCCCTGTTAAAATACAATAAATTATGCACTTTTGAAAAGCTGAATTCAATGAATTTTTTTAGTAATATATATACATCAACACTCATGATTGAAGATTGATTAAATTATTTCACTAGCTTTTTCTAAGTTGCTAGCTGTTTAATTTTAATGTATTATTTTATACTGATGATAATATCACTGATAATTAACAGAATAAGCATATTGATAAAATTATATTTTTTTTAAATTACGTACTATGTTGAGAATCACTTTGGCTGAAACTAAGTGATGAACTACGTTCATAGTACTGCAAACGTTGAGCTCTAGCTGCATCGCACGTCTGGTTAGGATGCCACCGTGCTTTGCAATGATAACAGAAGTAAGAATCACAACCAGGTCTTTCGCATCGCAGTTTCGGACACGAGGCACAACCCGCGGCTATCACGGCGAAACTGCAATCTGGAGCTGGACACCATCTTGCATCAGGTTCTACCGCAAGAACTCGTCTCACCATAAAATCTTCATATTTCTCAAGCTGAACTTGATCATTTAGTATCATGCGAATGTCTGCAATAAGACAATTATTAATAAAATATCATTCAATTTCCAATGGTTTTCATTAACAAAATAACTTAATACTGTGTTACATCTGAAGATTTGTGCTTACCATTTGGATGTAAAGGTTCCGAACATTCTGGGCAAGCTATGTTAACTCTAGATTCAGATATTTCAACTTTGAGATATTGTTGAAAACAGTCATAACAGCTTCGATGATGACATGATTGTATTATAGGGAATAAATCTATAGGAAGTTCAGCTAAACATAAGGGGCATTCTATCGTTCCATTTTCGTTACTCTAAAAAATAGTAATTTAAATTAACAATGTTTAAATGAATAGACGCATACCCTTGTAAGTAACTATCTTTCATTATAATGTTAGATATAGAAAAATGAAATCGAGTAATTTTGAAATTTTACCTTGCCTGCTGTTGATAGAACAGACCCTTTGCTGGAAGCTCTTTGTAAATCCACATTGTGGTACTGTGAATGAGTCGGGCCATTATTTGTTTTGGCCTCACCTTTTTCGATATCTGGCAATTTGTTTGACGTATCCTTGACTGAAATAAATAACAAAGTGAAATTAAAGAAATTGATTATTTTTTTTTAAACAGATACTCTAAACTGCTCATGTACCTTTCACATTTCTGCTGCCCGATGCAGAGGGCCTGGAAATACGTCTTCCTATCAATGGACTTGTGTATAATAACCTCCTCAGAGAAAAACGAGGAATTAATCTCCGAGGTCTGGAAGTTATGCCACTGCATCCTCCTGCTCCAGTCTCAGCGTCCTTGAGCATTCTTTGACACTTAATCGATTCACCACTCTGTCATACTTGCCTCACAGAGACAATCCTCAAATCGAACAATCTGTAAATAATGAAAATATATAAATATAGATGGATAGAAATTTTAATTATTTTTATTTTTGATAATCAAAAGGAAGTAATGGATATTTGATAACAAAAAAAAAGTAAAGTATGTCTTGCTATCATATCAGGAAAATGACTGTACTTTATGACTAATGTAAATATTTAACTAATTAGCTAATTAAGCATTCAATTTTTGCAGATATTAAAAATATAAGTATAAGGTACAGCAAGATTTAAGGAATAATGAATAGTCTATGTTTTACAAATACAAACATTACACTGGTGCAGAGTGTTTATGTAAATACAGTTTTTTCCATCTGTGATTCAAGGCTATACAAACTGAAAATATCAGAACTTAAGCAAATATGGTATAATTCTTTGTAGATGTTATTTAGTTGTAATTACTCCACATTTTTTAAATATCTTCAACCAATATATCTTTTGACAAATATTGAAAAAATAAATTTATCCATCAAAATATTACCACAAATTTCTTTTTGCAAAATATAAAACATGCTAAGTTTGAAAAAATTCCACCATAGTTATCGTAAAATAACTTATGTATCTTCTTATCTTACTTCTTAATAGTACATACTAGTTATGTAGTTATTTTTAAGAACAACTAGTAAATTGCATTTTTCATCTTATAGAATTTAACTATTTCCAAATTCTTTTCATAAACTTTCTTCAGACTCTAAGAGGATAGTTTTTAAATCATGCAAGTATTAAATTTACAGAACTTTCGATCAGTTCATTAAAAAATCATTTTAGTTTGTTAAAGCCTCCCCAGCTGTTTAAACATCCAAGCTCTAAAACTCAAGCTTTCACTGCTAATAACAACTTTGTTTAGGCCCAAATTGCATGCTACGTATGCGATACCTGACATGTAACATTGCGCAGTGTAACATGAGTGCAAATTGCGAACCACTTAATTCTCAATACTCTTGCATACACATTAGAAGCTCTGCTTACTTCACACCCAAGCCACACTACTATTCACCATTCAACTAATACTCCAATCCTTTCAAATTGTCCACTTTTAACACGTACACAGCGAAACTGGACCTCGTGCGAGGTACGAAACTGTCGTGCAGTGCTCCTCAGATATTTACTGAACACACCCCGAAGCAGAGCCACAGGGACTCGGTAAAAACTGGAACCTCGTTCTAACTCAGCAGATTCCACACTCGTAAACGTAGGCAGCAGCAGCCTCGAATGAAAACGTCCCGAGTCCCGATGGCTGCTTCTCTCGCGTATATATGGTCAAAAGCGAAAGTTTTTTTCAGGGATAAGTATTCGGGGAGACGTGTGGCGCGCGCGAGCGCCGCTGACGCGTCGACGAAAGATATGTACCTGGCCAATGTCTCTCGCGTTACGAAATGCGTGTCTCGGCTCTCTTGTCTTCGTCGTCTTCGTGTATAGAGTCGTATAGGATAGTCGCAGCAGGCACCGTATTACAAACAATGACGAGAGCAACAGCCAGCCAGCAGCAGTATACCTCCGTCGTTGACGTCGCCGTTATCTCTCTCTTTCTTTCCTCTCTCGTCTTTCGCCCGTCTCCTTCTCTTCGTTTCGTGAATCACACTGCGCAGCGCTCGAGGGGATGAGTCACTTTGTGCTGCTGTTGCGCCTCTCGTGTGATGTGCACAGCAGCAGCGCTTCTCCTTCCAGCCGCGATTCTGCGAATGGGCTAGAGAGAGACGGGGCGAACCTTCCAGGTCTCCTTGGCAAGTTGGCACTCTGTGGGTAATCGTGGCTGTGCGAGAGTGCGGGTCGCGACTCGCGAGAGACAGAGAGAGGGAAGGCGCGCATACACGTATATATATGCGTCACACGTATACACAATCGCCCGTGCGCAGGTAGGTACGTATATACTTATGCAGAAAATCGAAAGCGTATGGTAGGTAGTGCACTGTGGAGGAGACAAGCCGTGCGTGCACCTAGTGCAGAGCTTTCTTCTTTGCACACGCATGCACGGTAAAAAGAGATGCAAGAGTGTGTGTGTGTGTGCAATTCACTGCACAGATGCACTACTTATGCACAGCAAGTGAAATGTAAAAATTGCGTGCTTTGTTGGTTAAAAGGGACCAGTGCACCAGAGCCTTCCCCTTCCCCTTTTTCTCTCCCCCTCCCTACTACTCGCCACACCACTCACCAGTCTATTGCGCCGGACGTCAGCGTTCTTCTCCCTTTTTATCTCTTCCAGGAGAAAATCGCACTCTCTCGCTCTAATACTTAGCACTGACGTCTGACGCAGGCAGCAAACATCAGCAGCATCATCAGCAGCCCATGAGCAGCCACTAGCTAGGGCAACACATTAACACTAACCTAAGAGCGGCCGAGCGGCGTTGTTGAGCATGGCAATACCGTGAGTGCTATAGAGCGCGATATGCTATGTGTACAATGTACCTACCTAACAGCTGATGGCCGCGGTAGCGTGGACGCACGGCTTTACGTGCCTATATGGGCCTATGGGAAAGCTGAGAGATTTTCCGAGGATTTTCCGAACAGTCTGATGCGCACACGCGGTCGTTGTTTTTTCTCCTAAGTGCCTTGCGACACAATACCTAAGTATAGATACTTTTTTCCCTCGTAGTAAACGTACAATTTTAGCTCCTAGCTAATACCTATACTTAGGTACGTGATGTGTACATTTTACACTTTCTTTGGGTATCGGAGCTGCATGTTTCCACACGTGGAAACTCGCGCGTGTACTTATTATTAGGAGAGGGTTGTGGATTATTTATTAGAGGACATATGCAACATGATGATGTCACGGAATAGGAATGCGGTGCGTTGACGCGAAACGTGATCGTGAATGTGACAGTGCATTAATGTGTTTTAATTTCGGTAAAAAAGAGGCGAGACTCGCGCTTCTTTGATATCTGGACAAAATGGACGATGTTCTTCCATTGCGTATTTTAAATGAGGAACAAATCCTTCAAAATTCTTATAGTATTTATAAATCTTTTCTTATAGATTATAGATGGAATATAACGATATCTATATCTATCAATTATAGGTTTTAGCACAATATTGGCAAACTAGTTTTACATCACTGTACTTAAACAGTTTAAATGAACTGTCACTTTAGTAAATAAGTATATACCTAGGTATTTTTTGAAAATTACAATATTTTTATACAACTTATCTAAGATGGAGGTAGTATTATCATTTCGAAATTATAGTAAATCAACGAGAATTATTAAAAATAAGATAATACAATCTTATTTCTCACTTTTCCTCGCTATAACAATATATTTACTATATAATATTATTAGTAAATAATAAATTCATTTTTTATAAGTGATAATTAATGGACGATAATAAACACTTAATGGGTCGTTTCATTATCTTTCGTTATCATCATTGTGAAAAGTGCATTCAGAATTTTAAAGTGTTGTGATTTTCGTTATATTGGAGCTGGGCATTGGCCATGCATTGTAAGGATCAATCGCAACTAAAGCACAAGCGTTGCGAAAATAATATGGTTCGCAAACGATAGAGTTGGTCACAACCATAAACACTTGTCTCTAAGGTGTTTTAAAATTTTTATGGCAAAACTTTTGTTACCTATTCATTTTTCATTATTCATTAAATCAAGAATATTAAAATTAGATGCTGGATAATCAGTATTATGACAAATAACTCATAATTCTGTTTTGGAATTGTCCATGCTCCAGAAATAAACAATTAACATCGATGTAAAGGAAAGAACGAATAATTCCCATAATAATCCAGAAATAAACAATTAACATCGTTGTAAAAGGAAAGAACAATGAATTCCCACAATAATATTGAAAAATTCATATTTTTATATTTTTAATGTCATTTTGATGACGTCTAATTTTTAAAATGAGTGCAAATATAAACTGAATTGCGCCTCTAAATGATGTTTCCAATGACTCATTGACACTTAGGCTGAAATCACATGGTGCGGATTGGGAATAGAGCTGCTGAATAGAGGTTGCGTCATGGAAACAGCCAATCAGAGCTATTCCGCAAATGCGAAAATAGTTCTGATTGGCTGTCTCTATCATGACGCAACCTCTTCCGCACCGTGATGTGATTCCAGCCTTATGCCAAAAGAGTGCAACACCAAGCGAAAAGGTAAACAAGATTGAGATTAAATAGGTATTATATATATAAAGAAGTTTTGGGACGTAGCTTGAAGCTGATAACCGCTAAGGAAAAAAAAAGAAAAAAAGCTTGAGAATACTATAGGCGCACCCTTAGAGGTGATATATATATATATAAAATATATATTATTATTAAAACGTACGGTGACGTTACAAATTTTCCGTCTAAATTGAACTAAAAAAGTGATTATTTATCATTTATAAATTAACATTCTGGGTGCACAAAAATATGATCATACAAAAGTTTTTAGATAATGAAGACATACTTTTCTTACAGTATTAAATGCAGGTGTACCGTGTATACGGCCCTGATGAGCAATAATTTATGGTAGCGCTCGTGATGGTTCAAACACGTTCAAATGTTTTACAAATTTCGAGTTTAGCGTATTTTTAATAAGAAAAATATTTCGTAAAAGTCGCATCTTTCACCTCGAAGGCAATTAAATAATAAACTACTCTATACCAATAAACGTATTGGTACATATCTTATGAATAAACAATGTTAATAATCTAGCTTCTTGCAGTTTCACACAAAACGTACAACTGACTGTCAGTATTTCTAATAACCCACTAACAATTTTGCGAATCGCCGTTGTTTTTTTTTTTTTTTTTTTTTTTCAATTCATCGAAAAAGCGCGAACTTCCAGGTGGGTAATCGGAAAATCGCATCTCCACAAAGGTATTAAGTATATCAACTTCCAAGTTCAACGTTGCCCTCTCTCAACGTAACCTGAAAAAGATTGCCAATTGAAATTAAACAAACTAAGTACCACTTTTGACGAAAAAGAGTACGAAAAAAGACGAAAAAAAAGTTGTAACGATTTCAAGATATCAGATATTCAAGATAGGTATCTCTCGGCTACGACATCGTTCCGCGTTCGTCCTACGTGCCTTATACGTCCCTGCGGCTTGCGCTATCGCGCTCCTCTCGGACTTCTCGGAGTCTCGGCTCCGGGCGCCGCTGCTGCCATCGAGACGCGGCGGCGATAGCAGCGCGATACGGCCGCTCGCCGAATTCATTCCGCGCACACACACTCGCGTGTCGCGTCCAGGCCCACACCACTATACCGTATAGGTACGCGCTTTGCCGTCGCCGCTAACGACTCGGCATCCCGTCTCGCTCCTTGGCCAGCCTGTCCACGTCCTCCGTCTCTCTCGCTCCCTCGTCCTGCGGCCGTCGCCGCCGCCGCCGCGCACACAGACACAGCCCCACACACACGCCTGCGCGGCGCGGCGCAGCCAGCGGCAGCGACTCTACATCAGCGAGGCTCTCGCACGAACCGCCGCCGCCGCGCGCCACAGAGCCGTGTCGTCGTGATCGTCGTCGTCGCCCGTCGGTCGTGCGGCCCCGTCACACACAAAAGCAAGATGGAGGATCTCGCAGTCGAAGTATGCGGCGAAAACGGAGCGTATTACAAGGTGCGTTACAGCGTGAAGTATAGGTGGTGGGTGGCTGGCCTCGACGCGCCGCGGCCCGGCCCAGCCGGCCAGAGCCGCACCGGCGAGTTTGGCCGGCGGCCCAAGCGTACATCGGACGCGAGCAGCACGGCCCGGCGCGCCGCGCTTATATACGCGCGCGCCGCACGAGCATCTCTCTCTCGCTCGCCAGAGGGGAAGAGCTACCCCGGGAGTGAATCGGGGGACCTTCGGGGTGGGCCTCCGCTGGGCTGATAACGCGCAGCCCTGCCGACCGGCCGCGCGCGCGGCTGGCGCTCCGAGGGGGACGCCCCCGAGAGAGGGAAGATGCCGAGAGGCCGTTGCCCGCGAGACGTGCGATATCATGTCCGCCTTTATGTGTGCCCGTCCCTCTCGCGAGCGAGAGAGCGAGCGCCCGTGCAAGGGACTAAGTAGCCCCCGGCCCTTGGCCCAGCTTCCTCCGCTTCGCCCTTTGCGCGCCAGAGAGAACGGCCCGACTCGCTTCGATTATTTTCGTTTGGTTATGCACGCGCTCTCTCTTTCTCGCTCGCGCTTTCTCTCTCTGTTTCTCGAGGGCGCCGAGAGAGCATCATCGCACTTTCGCGCGTGCGGGGGCATCGGCGTTGCGAGCAAGGTGTACCTACACTCGACGCGTTCTCTTCGGCCTCTCCTTTCTTTTGGGATGCGTGTATGTGGGCGCGAGCGGGAGCGCACTAGGTGAAAGCACCTTTTTTGGAAATCCTGCACGAGGTGCCGCTCGTTGCGGCGTTCGTGTGTTTGTGCGTGCCTGCGCGCAGGAAATTTGGGTATCCACTGGCTGATGACTTTTTTCCCGTTTTCTTTTACAGGCCTTTGTCAGGGATGTCTTCGAAGAGGAAGTTCTCGTGGCGTTCGAAAATGAGTAAGTTTTTGTGGCGCTTTTGATCACCTGCTCCTGGGTACTAAACTTGATCATTTGCAGTGTGCTTAGACCTTCAGCTATAGGAATTTTGCATTGCAGACTGAACATGTGCAATTCTAATTAGAACTCCTAGTTTTAATGAATTTATTGGCTTAATATTTTTTAACAGATCTCAAATACTATTATGTACTGATCCCCTTTAAGATTTTTTTTTATTTGAGTTTACTGTAACAACAAAATATTTTTAATTTCATAGGTTTTTTAAATGAATTTTTTTATTACACGGTTATATTTAAAAAGAATACAAAATATATATATATATATATATA
>UXGD01002164.1:0-27992 GCA_900474315.1 Torymus auratus
TAAACTTCCTACATCTACATAGGTAGCCGCTCTTCTGAACTCTCTCTCTCTCTCTCTCTCTCTCTCTCTCTCTCTCTTGCCGAAAAACCGCGCGTCCACTCAAGAGAGCGGCGGCCCCATTTACCTTATTGTCCCTCCTAACAATAGGCCGGTGTCCTTCCAGGTATATACACGCGCGCAAGTGTCGGGGGTCCCTCTATAATCCTAAGCCGATAATGCATAATGAGGCGGGCGCAATTTTTCACGGCCGATTGGAATAATTGATCTCGCGCGCGCCCGCGTTCCGGCTCGGATTTTCGTAACAGCTCGCAAGAGCTCTTCACGCTTGCGGTGAGACAGATAAAGAGCAGCCGTCGTCGTGCACCTTCTAATTCTCCCTCTCTCTTTCTCTCTCGCAAATCCCTTAACGGATCATTTCTTCTCCAGGGCACTTAACGTGTATACAGGGAAAAACGCTTTTCCTTCCGGGGACTCGTACCGCGTAAGCAGATCGGAGAGGTATGGATATATAGGCCTTCTCGGCTTTCTTATCCGAGGGGAGGTAGAAAGATGGATTCCTTGTTTTATCTCGAGGATGCTTTTCGTGAAAACGGCAGGATGGAAAGGAGGGAGAGACGCGCGCGCGGCAAGGTGTTGAAATTCGAGATGTTTTTCGGGCTCGCTCGGGTTTCCCTACTTCTCGCGCGTTTTTGCGTCATCTTTATGGACAATCTTCACGGGGATTTTATGTTATAGCTGCGTGCGAAATCGTTTTGGAGGTCGAAGATTTATCATCGGGTTTCTTAGAGTTGTGTTTTTACTCGGGTGTAGGAGTAGATTTTGTTTCTTCTGTTTATGAAGAGATCTTTTTACGATTCTTAGATAGTTTCTTGGGCATTCGGCCAAAGTAACTATAGGAACTGGACGAAGATAGAGAAAAAGTACTTTTATACATTTTTGCCGATGGTTAAAAAAAATGACAAATCCGCCATTAAAAACCCATTTTAATATAGTTTTAAAAAATTATCTACGTTACGTGATATTCTTAAAACTAACAAACGTAAAAAAAATCACTACATTCGTTGTACAGAAAACATAGTCCGCGCGTCTCCCGCAAATTATATAGCCAGAAAATTCTTCTAATTAAAATAACTGCAAGAAATACAAGTACAGGTATACCTATCACACAGATATGATACTGAAATAAAGAGTTAAAATATAGAACATAAACTTGATATACAACAGCGTGAGCAAAATTATGAAAATTCTTTTAATTACGCGGTACAAGAATGACAAAAAAATCAACAACAGCGAGTACCACAAAAACGTATATGTCGAAACCGTATCCAATTGTTTTCAATATATTTCAATATCATGTTCCCCCACAAAAGAAACTCCAGCTTAATAACATTCCCTACACACACCTCTGCTACAAACCCTTTACAAATCTATCACAATAATTTCTACTGCGAGCGACATCAGCAGCAGCTCTCATTACCCTCACAAAATTATTATAATAAATCCCTCGCACGACTCGTGTATTACGCGGGCCTCGACCAATGCGAAACACGCGTAAGTCTTGTCATTAAAAAAAAATCCCACCCTCCTCGCTTAATTAACAACCCTTGCCTCAACGCAAGAAGAAAGAGAGAAACACGCGCGACTCTCTCTGCCGCCGGTGTAATCCGAGACATTGGCGCGCGCGTCGCGCCGTCGATTTTCTTCTCTCACTCTCTCACTCGCCCTCCATCCCTCCCCGCTGGCCTAAAAAAGGGGGCGCACCACCACAGCGCCTGCGCAATGGCGTCGCGTCACGAGAGGAGGGTAGCAGCGTAGAGCCTCTCGATAATTACAGCCCCGACGATGAATGATTCGTTAATTAGGCTCGTATCGCTGCCGCGCTGGCTTTCAAAGGAAGCTGCACGATAAAGCGCTCGTTGTATGCTATCGCTCGTTTGAGAGAGAGGGAGAGAGCTGCGCTACTGCTGCTACTGCTCCGAGATGAAGAGGAGCCGAGCGAGAGGGCGATATTGAAATTGCAAGCGCGCGATGTATCTTTGCTGCCGTGTATATATGTACGTGTGTAAGCGTGTCGAGTTGAGGGAAAAATTTCTATTGTTCGTGCGCTGGCGAGCGAGGGTGGGATATTACTGAGATTTCAGAAAATGTGTAATTATTTATGAGAAGGGAGGGGTGAATTGCGAGCTTGGTTCTGCGCGTTGAAGAAGATACGGTGGGGGATGTTGATTTCTCTCAGCAGATACGTTTGTTCGAGATTGGAGGTGAAATTGATTGGAAAATACTTTTTTAACGAAGTAGATTTTACTGCAGATAGAACGATTGTGTTTAAATATTGATAGGAATCGTGTTGTGTTAGACATGGCAAATTTAAAGAATATCATTTGCGAGGATGTATGTTTTGTATGAGTATAGGTACATGTTCCTGTTTGTTAAACATTACAAAATAAATCTCATCTACGATACAATGATATTGCTTCAAGTACATCTTGCGATCGTTAAAATTACGTATTCATTTTACAACATGAAGTATTTATTGAACGCACTAAATTGGATGAAAATAATAGGTTTACCATTATACGAGTGCGTGCAAAGTGTCCAACAAACACCTCCCGTTCTCCAGTTTCTCCGAGGCGCTTAGAGTAAAAACATAAAGGCTCGAAAAGAAAGCTAAAAACAATTGCACAACGGTAATTCGTAGTAGGAGCGCGAATTTTTCCCGCCGCGACCGCGAGCTAAATTAAGGGTATATAAAGCTGCGCGGTAGCATCAGCAAGAAAGTGCACGCGAACAAGTAATCCGGCGCTCAGCTGCTGGTATAGTTGGCTGGTGAAGCCAATCAGCGGATTTGCTGCGCGCGCGCTCTCGGTATATGAAAGCCAATAAGGCAATAACTTATTGTTGGGTCATCGCAATGACACTCTCAAAGGGCTGACACATGTCGACGACATAATAATCATCTTGCCGGCCCATCGACCGGTCGGCGTAGTATCGTGCTCGCGTTATTTTAACGAGTTCATTATCCTGGTAACAAAGCAGCATTTCAAAATAATAACAGTTTAGTCTGATGGAAATGAGGAGTAAAGGAGTATGGTATATATGTTTATTAAAGATACAATTTATCATAAAATTATAAAAAGTAAAGACATATTGAATAAAATCCATTAATCTCACGTTGATCGAAATTAAATTGCATAAAAGTATCATTTATAATTCAAAGTAAAATGGGTTCATGTCAAACTAGTCGTGGATACACTTCCTTGCCCCTTGAATCTCACTCATTGGCATTTATTCTCTGATTTCCATTATAAAAGATCCTATAATATTCAAATTGAACTCACAAATTAAAATTTCTTTCAATTTTCAATCATATAAATACTTGACGTCATGGCACTTTCATGCCCCGTGACACTAAATTATTATTCTCAAAACCGTATCAACCGCAAATTTAGCATTTCATACTTTCTTTGTTCCGTTGTAGAAAAAAAAATCACAATCTTTTCCTAAACGACTACAATACGGGCCTACTCACGAAAACGCTGCAGACAATTTCGACGGCTCGCACCGCCGATTCACCTCTCGTCGCGCCCCTCGGACAAGCGTCAGGCGAGCGAAAAAATCTTTAAGCGACGTCAAGATTGTTTACGCTCCGGCTGACTAATTTGCCCTCGCTCTCGCGTCTTCCATTTTCAACCCTCTTCTCCTTCCTCCCTCCCTACCCCTCACCGCGGAAAGTAGCTGACTCTCTCTCCCTCCCTCTCCTTTGCCCTAAGGCTTCAATTATACACGGGCGCGCAGAGCGCGCAAACCACCGAGCGCAATCGACCACTTTCGCAGAGCCAGCCGCCGGCGAGAGAGAGAGACAGAGCAAGCAAGCAAGCTATAACTATACTCGACGTAACGATGCACAACAAAAGGTATCGAGTTGCCTCGAAAGCGCGCCAGGCAGTGTTCGTTAACGAATGCGAGGAGAGGATATCGGGGAGAGACCAAGCGAGCGAGCGAGTAAAAGAGAGTAGTATATACGAACGCGTGCGTGGTAGGGTATATAGCTTGTCCACGAAATTCAAATCTTTCTCTCGGTGTGATTCTCGTTCCCCGGTTGTGTTCTCGCTTCTTTACGTGGTCGTCTTTCGACGGAGCACCGAAGGAGAGAAAAAATACTTTCGCTCTATGATCTACCTGGGCAAATTAGAGTCGTACTACTGCACTTTCTGAACCGTGGGTGGGTGGATAGCACACACACACTGGTCTAATTGGCTGCAAGATATTTTCGTCTTCTTTCTTTCTTTTTTGGCTTTCTTCGCGAGTAATTGGCGCGGGGTGTTGGATGTTGGTATAGCCTCCAATGAAAGCGGCTAGGCATCGAATCGATAATGCCGAATCAGGCCGCAGGCTAATGATCAGCCGAGCGGGATAATCGATCGCTTGTACCTTCTTTTGTCGGGAGTTGGTAGCTATTGTGGGCAACATAATGAGATTATGTTTAGCGAAATTAACAAGCATGCCTTCGGCGTCGACAACGAACAAATTGGAGTACTTGGTCAAGAAAAAATCAATTGATTGTCTTGAGATTTGTTCACTCAGAATGCAATAGAGCTACACATCATATTCAATTTATATGAATTATTAATTTTCATCCACGTGAATATAGAAAGTTGGTCCTAGTCATAACAACTATATTCCCTAAGCCATCAATTATTCCACTACTTGACGTGCAAGTCTCCTCATCTTAAGCACCGTCACTACCGTATAGTCACTTAACCAACGCTTACTCGCACCTCCAGCTCTCTTATACCACTTCTCTTCAGCCCTTCAGCCCTGTGAAGTACCCTTACTATATACCGAAACCATCGAAGTACCCGAAATCACCGCTCACGGCTACCGTGAGTGAAAGCCTCAATAGAGCATCTATATATACATACGCATCTCCATCAGAAGCTGATGGCAAAGGAGAAGAGGCACACGCGCGAGCGGGACGTATTTAAAGAACGCGAGCTGTTTGCTGTTTACCGGCTGTTTATACCTGCAGGGAGCCGCGTGCTTACAAACAGGCGGTCGTCGGATTTCTTTTATCTCTCGCGTGGCATCTGCCCTATACGTGAATGCCTATATATTCGTGGCGCCCCTTCTCTCCTTTGTACATAGGTGTGCGCGAGCCTTTTCTCTTTCTCCTCTTCACGCCCCTCTACTTCCTTTTCGGATCAGCAGAGTGGATGGTACAAGAGGTGAGTGTGTGCATCTATATGCGCATGTGTGGTCGATGGACGATGGCTGGTATAGGGTGATGGTGGACGAGGAAAACCTTTTCCTAATTTCTGTGTCACGTGGCGATCGAGGTTTTATGGGCCGGCGAGTGAGAGGGTTCGGTTGGCTAAGTGATGCTTGAGATAGTCGAAAGTAAGGGATTGGAAAAGGTTGGACTGGATGTGTGAAGAGATTTAAGAATTAGCTTTCAGCTGTATATAAAACGCATTCTCGAGGGATTGGTATACCTTTTATCCAACAGTATAAATATTTGATTATTGAGAGAAGTTTCAAAGTCAAGTATGGAACTGTCAGTGACACAATGACAAGTCTAGATTTTAGTATTATTGATAGTTTTGAGGGACATTTATTTTAAAGCTGTTTTACTATTGAAAAGTTGTTGGACTGGAAGTTTATATACATGAATGATACAGAGATATCTAGCAAAAGTTGAAGCTCTTTATAGATTTAAGTTGGATTCATTGGAAGAAATGACAAAAGAAAATGAGTGAAGAATAATTCGCACATTTTAATAAAAGAATCCGAACTTTAGGAACTCGATGTAAAAGCAAACTTCTCTGGTCGTGCCCTGCCGGAATCGCCCGAGGAAATGGCGCATTAACCGCGAAGATAAGACAAAGCGTTTCACGGCGGAATTAACGGAACAAGCGCAGAGACAAAGAAGTAGAAGAAGACGGCAACGAAGAAGAAGAAGAACACCAAGAAAGAGCCGAAGAAAAGAAAGAGGAGACATCGGGAGAAAAGGTATACGGAGTCTCACAGGGGGTCGCTCGCGCCAAGGAACGTCCTACGGCTTCGCGAAGCCTCTCTCCTCCCCTAAGGGTGCGGAGTGGAGACCCACCGGGAGGACAGGAAGAGCGAGAGAAAGAGATAGAGAGAGGGAGAAATAATACTAACAACGCTTCTCGTTAGGCGCAGTTGCGCGAGGCAATCGTCACCTTCAATTGTCCGAAGCGGAGGAGCAGTTGTGCTACTGCTTTGCCCTCGATTGCGGTATCAGCAGGAGCGAAAAATCGATCGATTAATACTAAGCAGCCAGGATCGGGTTGCTTGGCCCTTCTCTAGCGCACCCAGTCAAGGAAGAAAAATTAATTCGGGGATGAAGCAAATTATGGTGATAAAAAAAATCTTTTCTCGATCCTGCTTGGAATACTATACACATAACGTTTCGCGGCATTTAGATGAATTATCTTTAAAATTTGACTTAATTTTTCATTTTATTGGCAAATACTAATATAGTTCGAAAACTTTATATGATTGCCGCAAATACTAAATACTTTATTTTAAATGAGATTTCTTTGTAAGTAACAGGAATTTAATAGAATTTAAAAAGGCTATTCAACCCTCAACATTTTGATTATAGTATCCAGTTTAGTTGAGCCTCAGGAGAAATTGTCACTCTACTTAAAATTGAATAATAATTATATAAATAATTCTTATATAGATTTTGCGAGAAATAAGTTTGTATAATAATACAACCTAACTGCATTTAATTCAACACGGTTGAATATTCTTTTATTTATGGAGCTGGATAACCAGAGAATATTTATAAATGTTTAATTATAGCTAAAGGTAATATGACGCATTAAAGCATAATATTTTACTCTTTCATTATTAAACGTGACATTAAATGAGCACAATAATGAATTTCCAATGAAGAGTATACAATAATGCAAATATAATGTAATACACGAAGAATGTATAGAACCGTCCGTTTTTTAAATTAAATGAAATATTTGAAAATTTTCTAGACGATAATATCGTAAAATAAGAACCAAGCGAACAATTAAATAAATTTCAGCAGTGATTTTGAACCCACTGTATTCATTTCATACGTGTAAAATGTTATTGAAAATTCGCTAAAGAGAATGTGAAAATCCATAAACATCGTTTCATAAATGAATGTTTTCGTTTATTCCCATAGTTAATTAATATCGCAAAATTTGATACGAAAACGTCGTATTATTTACAAATACATTATTCGCTCGTATAGAAGTTTAAAATTTAATTAAAACTGAATATTTTCAAACATTGAAATACAAATGTGCTCTTCCAAGTCAAAAGAGCAGAATACATTATCATTTAACATTAATAATGCATTGTGAAATCGTTATCATCTCCAAACGCGTGCAAATTTTCAATAAAGCAAATACTATATAATTTTTAACATTCTGATAATGCTATATGAGACAGAAATAAGTAATAATTGAAATAATAAATAAAACCCGTATAGCGATTACTGTATTAATGACCTGACACCCGTACTTTCCGAAGAATATTTTCCCGATCTCATCATACGCCAATTTTCATAAAAACATGAAACGCAATATTCGAAGAAAAAACCTTTTATTCGGAATAACATTTTTTAAAGCTTGTGCGTTCGGAATTCCATTGGTTAATATCATAATTATACTTTACAATTCAAAAGCAACATTTAGAAAGCGAAGCCACTAACATTACAGAGCCGTTAAATCAGAAATATAATCGTGAAACGATTTTTCATTTCTGCCAAGTTATGATCCATTTTTACGATAAGATATCAATAAAGAGGAGCTAGTAATTCTGTTACTCTCACGTCGAATGTAATATTGTTCCAACCTGATTTTAATACACACCACAGATAACGATTCAAAATACTTTAACATAATATACCTATACACATCACTAAATCCATCAGTAACTAACATTTCAAAGCTCCATAACTTTCATCTGAATGAACTCACCACTCCATCGTCACTTCCGCAAAATAACCCCTTGTTCTCTCTTACCCGCAGGCTGGGCTTGATGTCGTCGCTGATAGCGAGCCGCTACCCAGTGGGTATCGGCGTCGGCAGCGTCTTCTTCCCCTCGACGCTGCAGCATCTTCACCAGCAGCACCAACAGCATCAGCACCATTCGCGACTGGCCGCCGCTGCCTCGACGGCTGCCGCCCAGTCTGCCGAGATGGCTGAGGCTGCGGCTGCGGCAGCGGCCGACGGCATGCGGGGTGTACTGCCGACGGCAGCGTCCGCCTGGCCCTTTCCCTGGAACCGGCCTCCAGGACTCCAGGGTCTTGAGCATCCATCGCCCAGTGATGCCGCTAGTTCGTTCAGCAGGATCAGCCCTACGTCCGGCTCGTTTCCGCAGAGAGGTGAGTTCGAGAATGGGGAAGGATTTGGGGATTGGATTTTTTGTTGGATTGGGAAGGGCTTTATAATCATATATTTGAAGACTGAATTTTGTTCTTATTCAAATATGGTTTCGAGCGTTCACTGATTGATGGCAGTATTCGTGGTTTTTAATGAAGTAAAGAATGTCAGCAGAAGATTTAAATTTGTGTAGCGATATTAGGATATTTGAGTAACCCTAACTTATCTTAAACTAACAAAAAAAATTTGTTGTATCTATAATAGTGTACCTAATATATTTTGGAGCTTACATTTTTACTTTAAATCATTTTTTGATAAAAACAAAAAGTCAATCTTATTCGATTACAATGAACGTTATCATGAATTTGCTTATCACATTATTTGGTGTGAAAAAATTGATTCTATAAGTGATAGATAAACATCAAGGGATCGTAATCTGTGTGTAGAGCAAACATAGTTGAGAGCGGTGGCCTCTTATGTTTGCAGTGTCAACTCGGGGCTCTTGATATAAGCTTATTCAAGCATATAATAGAAAATGATTGTTTTACTGCCTAACAAAGAAATACTTACTTCATTTGTCGATTTACAATTTGTTTTGATAATTTACACAATAAATTTTGTTTCTATTAAATATTGATTTTATTTTTCATGAATAACTCAAATTTCATTTCTTGCTTACCCTAAGATAAAAATAAATGTTTTCAACTCTAACTATAAGCACCGTGCGTGTTTAATTTTCATTAAAAAGTACTTAATAAAAAAGCAGGATCTAAAAAAGTGATAAAAGCCACGTTATGTCTCCTCGAAATGGTCGTAAAGTCAAAAACTCGTTAATCTGATCTAATTTCATCAACTCCGAAGAGTATAACACTTTTGCAGATGAGTAAAACACGCGCCCGCGAGAGATAACAACTTTACGTCGCTAAAATGTCGCAAATAACACGCACGCGTTTACATGTTCGTGCCTCGTACGCTTCAAATACTCATTTACATGCGTAATGACGCTTAGTAACAAGCAAACATGCATCCCGTAGTTGACGTACGTTCGTCTGAAAAAAATAGTAGTTAACAGTGCAGTTAACCAACTGTTTTTAAGTTTTTACAACCGGGTATTTAAAAAGCTTTTTCAATTTCTGGTGAAAATCAGTTATTTAGTATAACAGTTTTAACGAAATTAGCCTATAGGAGCATTTCTCTTGAAATACTAACAGTAGTCTAAATAAATTTAACAATGTTTTTTAATAAATGTAGTCATTGATAATTTTTTAAATTAATTTATCAAACTTACTCCCGAAGTACTTACAGCTAGTTAAATTCTTCTTCGGAAAAAAAGTAACTGTTTTCTAAGTCAATGCAATTTTAACGCTTTTACTAAAAATTTCAAGCCACGAATATACTGCCCATCAATTTTGAATTTATATCCTCCCCGCACGCTCATTGCACCCTTCAATTTTGTTTTTCCTCCCAATCCCTAAACTCATCGCGCCCGTCAGCGAGCCGTCGAAATCAAACACAAACAACCGTGTATAAATCGTCATATTCGCTGACAATTATTTCCCGAAACACAACTATACTTTTAACGATTCATGAAAAAAAGCAATAGCAGATCGACTACCGCGCCCGACGCGTCGTTTGACCCCCGCGCACACACTGCATCATTTATTTCTCCCGACTCGACGCGCGTGAATTTATCCATATAACTTTGTATATATAGCCTGCCCTACCGCAAACCCGCATACAGACACACACACACACACAAATCGAGTAAAAATCCCTGTCGCTTGGAAAATTGACGAGTCATCCTCTGGCTGCGGCGGTGACGAATAAAAAAAAACTCTCTCTCCCTCACGTGCGCGGACGATCGCCCAAAAATAAACGTATCCATCCAATCGCACGACTGCGAACTGTAATCCCGGGACAGGGGGAGGGTGAAAAATAACGGCGCTGGCTGGCTGGCTGGCTTTGAAATCATCGAATTCGCAAAAGCACTTGAAACCTGATTCGCTTTCCGTGTGCTCGCGCACGTGGTTGTGTATATATATATATGGTGCGCGCACGCGGGGGAATTGACAAATGTTTTATTGCAGTCCGCGCCGCAGCGACAGACGAAACAGATTCATTTTTATGTGATTATAAAAGTGCGATGATTGGGTTTTGAAGTATTTTCAAATGCGCGCCAGCAAAATTTTACGGCGCGCCGCAAAATTGGCGAAGGGTTTGTGATGGACTTTTTTTATTTATTTGACAGTTTGGATAGAGGTTTGCCAGGTTTAATGACGGTTCAACCTTTTTGCGGTTCGACGGGGCAATGTTGCCTAATGTTGGTCGTTGGAAAATATTTGATAAATTGTTATTGTCAGTTTTACGAAGTCAATGCAAAGGTAATTTGTTGGCTGCGTGCATCAGTCGATTGGTTGATTAGTCAGTTTTTATTTAAAGGTTATAGAATATTATTAAAAAGCCTTTTTTTACTAGACATGGATACTAAAAAATGGATAAAGCGATAGTTAAACGGTAACAAATTAGAAAGTTAAATTAAGGACATTTTACTGCCATTTTTTTTAATCTTCAAAAATAGCCTGTATTTCAATAGTCATTCAGTTCAGTAGTAAAAGTAAATAATATTTCAAAACATAAAATAAAACTAAAGTAGGCAAGCTCTATTTGCTTTTTTCTCAAACCTTGAAATTTTTATTTTGTTCAAAGTTATGCCCTATAGATTGTTATGATTTGTTGGCCCATATTCGTTATCCAATTTTGAATTACCAGAACTTTGGGCCAAACTGAAATTTCGAAATTGTAGGAAACGACCAAAATGATTTTCGTTCAAAGTAGAAGCTATTTGTAATGAATTTTAAAAAAATAGCACTAAAATGTCTAGAACTCGACCTTTTTTAAGCGTTAGGCTGTGCAATTTAAGCTTTCTTCAGTTTTTAACACCCAAAAACATATCCCAAAGATTGAGTAGAACCCATGATCTGAAAATAGTTTGCTCCCCTTATTATCTTTCAGATGAATTATAAAAGTAGTTAATGTAATAATTCTAAAGGCATTTATCATACATTACAAAGTTATATTGTTATAAGGAGCTGAAAATTGAATCAGACGAATATAGAATCGTAAAAGTATTGACTTTGTGTGAATTTGCCAAAGTATTAAAAGAAAAAAAAAAAACAAATCAACATTTAAACAAACAACCACAATTCGATAACGAAAAAAAAGATGTTATTCTAGAAATTAAAATAATTGGAGTTACAATTTCACTGTGGTGTCCATAGTGATAAACTGAATATTGAAGTTTACAAATAAACTGCAAACCCTCGCTAATAAAACACTCTATTCACCAGCAGCAAAAAATATCATATATTTTTGTTTTAATTTTCGTCATTTATCATTTTTTTAAATATTTACTCACCGCACAATCAAAAACTTCACGGCAACAAATAATTGCAAATTTTTACTTCAATCGAACGTGACCGAATGTTTCGGCTGCATAATAGAATAAATAAAGCAAAAATAAAGCAACACCGCGTGAAAAAACGTTATTTGCGAGCATAAAAAATACTCCAAACGTCGACAAGTCGCGAATACCCAGCTTGGGCATTAATTATGCAGATCCCCACTTGTACAATACAATCGTGTCAAACTATCCAATTAAATGGCCACACCCGAGCGACGCTTATTGACCAATCAACAATCTAGTTTACCATGGGGCGAATAGTACACGACTTTTTGAGTTTTCATGCCAAAACTATCAGCAGTCAATTTTTGGAATACTAAGATGATAGTATACCGAATTGTATCAAAATCCTTCCGAAATTTTCAAAGTTATTTGTTTCTTTTTGAGTATATCAAGGAGCACGGTAGCGCTCCGAAGGCAAGTAATAATTATTCTACATTCTTAATCTAATTCATACGATATTTTTTACTTGTTATATAAGATAACGTCACAATAGAAATTGAAATTTTGTCCACATATGTGCGGATATGTACGGTAAGAGGGTAAACAGACATAAACAAAACAATTATTTTCTCTTTTAGTATCTTTTTCAATTCTTAAAGTGAATTAAAATAAAAGTAAAATAATAGTTTCTTTTAATTTTTTGTCTAAAATGTAAGGATTCATCACTTTACATGTGAGTTCAGTGTGTTACAAAAACATTTATTTTTAAAGTTGAATGATCTGTCTCACGGAATTTAACTTAGTTATTTTTCATCTTTTCACAATTACTATAATATGAGTAACAAGTACCTGTAATGAAAAATAGTGAATAAGTTAAATGATTGTGAACAAAAAAATGCTAAAGTATCGATAACTGCATGATGGAATATTCGTATAGATTTCCAAACTAACAAGTTCTATCGATTTTATTTTTAAATGCGTTAGAACACAAGTACAATAAGTGAATCTTTAAAAACCTAAGCTCCCTCAGCAATCGTTACACACCTAATGTTCGAGCAGGCATTGGGAAACCAATATTGGAACAGAAGAAGACTCACATGCGACTAAGCACGCGATTTCACTGGAGCGCGCGCGCAAGCCCCAGCTATGCCTACGTAACGAATAAAGTGTTTCTGTTTCATAACTTTAAAAACATCAAAATTATGATCTAACAATGCCGCGTTTGTTTTTACTCAAGTTTGCCGACTGCGCATCCCTTAACAATTATAGTTGCCAATTATCGATACACGCCGGTTGCGGGTATACCCCGTTACGTCTCTCATAATCCGATCAAAAGTGATGAAATGGAAATCTGATGATCTTCTCATTAGTGGAACAATTGAATTTGGACATGTTCGATTGAGCAATGCTTGCGATGATTTTGAAAACTAGCGCGCACTATACAAATGACTAGATGAAGCCTGGTATTGTCTATTTGCTGCAGTGGAATTTTGCAGAGAATATGTATTATGGCAAAAGTTCAACTAAAATGCAATCAACGGAATAGTTGAATGTACTTGTACAAGAACTTATTTAACAAATCTCAGCTTAACTGGTTTACTAAACTAGTCGCACCTCCGAATCAGGGATTTTGCTAAATCTTTAGGAAATAATTCTTTGAGGAAACCCGATGGACTAAATCCAGAAAAAAGCTTTCGTTTTTCGACCCGAAGAATGCATGATGTTCCTGATCTGTGTTCCGTAGGTGCAACGCTCTCTTTGTTAATACTTATATAACGTTTAAAAGCATTTGTCAAACTTTTGTCCTACAATCCACGTCAAATACAAAACAAACTCGATTACTATACCTACAGAGCACACGTCGATTCCCTTCCCTTTTACCTAACAATGAAAATAATTCACCTCATCAAACATCGCAGCGACCCAGAGCCCCTTAACCAGCCAACGTTCGACGACAACCCCATGAAAAAAAAGAAAGAAAGTTACCTCCTCGGCTCGCAAGTGAAATTAGTCGATTTATCGTGTCGTTAAAGACGGGCGGAGTGAGGGGGGCGGGCTTAAGCCGGAGAAAAACGGAAGCAAGTCGCTATTAAGACTTAGTTTGATGCAGAAGCCCCGCAGCGCCTTGCGTTCAGTCTCTCTCCTGGCAAGAGGGAGAAGCAACTCGCACCGCGCGATGCCTGCGCGCGCATCACCTCTACTGTATACCTCTACTTATCGCGCAACCGGCTCGGCCGTTTTAATCGTCGTCGTGGTGTTTCAGTGCTGAGATTCTTAGGTGATTTTCGACAAGTGAGTTGGTGGTTATTGTTCGAGTAAACATCCGTTTTCTAGTAATTATCCGCGAGGGTTTTTAAAAAATTATTAATTTAAACGTTGATTATTCTGTTTGATATGAGAAAAGAGTATTTTTTATGGTTTTGAGTATTATTTTGAAACTAAATAGGTGTTTAGGAAAATATTTAATATTTATAAAAAAATGTTTACTTCGGTTAATAGCATCGAGGGTGACATAACCACTGACATAACTCCGGCATTTTAAGTGTCATCACAACTAGTAGCTTAACTTCTACTTTAGCAACTGGGTTAAGCACTAAAAAAGATCGATAAAGAGTAATTATGCCTACTTCTTTTCTAACATCAGACCAATTTATGGCTTTTCAACTGTTCTGAAATAAAGTTTAATAAAGTTTATTCTTGATTCAGAAATATTTGAATAAATTTTATACATTTAAAACTCTTGCTTGGGATTTAAAACGTTGCCATACTTGTTCTTCTCAAAATATATAGTTGAATGTGAGTGTTATATGTTAAAGTTCTTGTAGGATAAATCTAGATACTAAATTTACACACAATGGAACAGAGTCTAAATTATCAGATTTTCCAGTATAAAATAATTAGATCCTATCATTGAGTAAAAAAATGTAATTTATAAGTAACGTATACCGCCTCAATTGAAATATCAAACTTAATTCCAATAACAGTTAATTCTGACAGACAAACAACTTTCAAAAAGCCTTATATAAACCGTATCGCTTTATATACACAACCACTCAACCACACCCACTCGTCGACAAAAGATAAAGACCTCTCTATCCCTCTCTCGGTTTCTCCTCTTGCGCTGCAGAAGACCGAGAGAAAGTAGAGACAGAGAGCGAGCAAGAGAGACACCTTAGGAAGGTTAATCGGCCGCCGGCGGTAATGTGCCGTATCGACAAGGGCGCTATATAGACGGCAGTGCCCGGTATTAGTGTAAGTGCGACCGCGCAAGGTACTTACCCTCTCCCTTCCCCTCTCTTCACTCCTTCCTTCTCTTCCCCTCTCCTTCTCTTTATTATTCTCCCTCCGCAGCGAGCAAAACGATCGACGGGTAAGGCGATCGACGTTGGTTTGTCGTGTCGGAAGCCCCGCGAAGCCCCACTCGTGTTGTGTACACACACATATACACGCGTACACCTACACACAATGCGCGTAATTCTCTCTCTCTCTCATCCTTCGTGCCTCTTAATTTCTTTATTTTTTCGTTGCGTGATTTTGCCGTCTCTTTTCAATCGTTCGATTACGCGGGTTGAGAAAAAGAAGTTCGTGAGATACGAGAGAGAAGAGGGAAGCCCCGTGATCGGTCGTGTAAAGCCAATCGGAAGTAGTTGCGTTGTGGAGAACGATGATTGAATTTTACGGGGATAGGTTTAGGTATAGGTAGGTGTGTATATATAGTGTCTCGCGTCACGATGATTTGTCTTACACGGATTCTCCGGATATGTCACCTTCTTGTGCGTCTCGCCAATGCTATTAATGAAAATAGAATAGAAGCGGTTTGTTATTGTGTTTTTCGCGTACTGGAGTAGACTAGAGTAACTAGTTTTACGTAACCTAAAAAATTAAGTGAAACAGTACACTAATACAACTATAGGTAATATTGAAAACTTTTTTTTTAAAACAAATTTTGTACATTATATGAATATTTTAAATAGCATGGTACATGAATTTCTACCTTTCATACAAACCCAATGATGAAAAAGAATTAATTTTAAAAATTTCAGATACATAACTGTTTCATATCAGGCCGACAAAATATAAATGTACAAAATAACATTCATCAAAACATATGAATTAATCACAAATTAAAACGACCGAATCATTTGTATACATACTCCGTCCGATTTGCACTGAAAAAGAAAATAATTCGCAAAAGAAAAAAAAATTCATGCTCTTCACAAAACGCTGTCATTTGATGGGAACGCGCAGATAAAACCGCGGCCCGCACATCCACGCTAAAATTCATCAATGATCCGATGAAACACAAACGCCGTAATAAAACGCGGCGAAAAGCTCCCGCGGGGCATATAGAGCGAAATTTCGAAACACGATATCGCGGCAAAAATCTACCGTTGAAAAAAAAAAGTTCGGGCAGCAGCCCAGTGCGTTTATTTTTTCAATCATGCACACGCGCGCTCTTGAACAATAATCGCTCACGGTTTGTAACAAAGCGCTAGTAACGCTCAACAGAAATGCTTGCGTTACATAGGTACCGAAAAATTTTTCGCCCGGAAAAGCAAGAGAGAAAGAGAAGAAAAAATAACAGCCTGATGTTTTTTGATCGATCGCAATTTCGCGTATACCTAACGAACGAGCGCGGATTAAATATCAATTGGCGCTCGCTATAGCTCGCGCGATACATGCGCTGTTGGATTTTTCTTCGCAGCAGCGCTATAACCGATGAGATTGATCGCTCGGCGGAGAAATTTTCGGGGACTAGGCTGGCAAACAAGCGGAGAGATGATTTGTCAATTTGCCGGCGACGGCCACTGGATGAACTTACAAGCGCTCTGGTTTGATCCCCGCGCGGGGATAATTGGAGTGGCGGGCTGGTACTGTTTCGGCTCGCGACTTGATTCGTCATCGGAGGATTGCAATATTTATGCGTTGATGCTTGCTTTTGGTGATGGTCTATGTCAATTATGGACTCTGTACATATATTACATAAAATGATACATAAAGAAGGGTAAAATACTAGTATCACATAGCTGATTCTTTTAGTTTGATACAATTGAACAATAAATTACCTTATAATTAGAGCTGTACGATATAGCAAGATTATTCTTGATATTGTATTGTCTTGCCTCAATAATCAAGACAATAATCGATACAATATTTAGGTACAGTTTTTCATACAATATGAAGATTGTGGTGATAAGAATGTCAAGAGTCTTGTCTTGTGTTATAAACTTCGGTAGTTGCTGATGACCATCTACTGTCGAGATGCGTGCCGCGCTCCTATATTCCCTCGGACCAACTTACTTAGGTACGTGAGGCTACAGGGAGGGCGTCCACCGCCTGGCAGCAGCGTCCGAACTAGGCTCTAACCGGTGGAGGTGACACATATGTGGCGAGAAAAATCAAATTTCAAGTTTGATATTTATTTATACTTTTGCCGAAATTTTATTATTTTATATTAAACCTAATGTATTTTTGTACATCATATCACGTTCATTTACATTATTCTTAAAAATTCAGTAGATTTGTTACTTAAAAGTTTCTTAAATTTAATTAAATTTGGACTTAAGCCTTTTTTAACTAATCGTCTTTCTACCGTGCAGCCCTACCTACAATTAATCATTTTAGGTAATGTCATACCTACTCTAGAATGTCTGATCTTTCGGTAATAATAATTCACACCTGAATAAATTAATTAGAAATTTTTTAGAAATCTATTATGTTGGTCACAGAATAAATTATGCACAGAAAAAAACACTAGCGGCGAAGATCATGTGACTTTGAGTTCTGTCGTTTCTGCAATTCTTTTGGCTGAATTTTGTAGGTACAGTATCTGCATGCGCACAGGTATGAGAGCCGAACCAGATACATTGAAAGCACTAATGTATACAGTTCTTTTGTCGAAGCATTAAATAGGCTATGATTCGATATACATACATATTTTTCATTAAAATAATCTCGATTGATAAATACACTGGATTACAGCTGAAATTCGCAAAAGCGGATTGCGAACACACGGTTCATGCGGTGGATTTTTTTTACTTTTTTAGGTTATCGGTTAGGTTGTCAACAAACAAATACAGGCGGCATAACTGAATCGTACCGTTGTCAGAGCTGTACAACTACATTTATCGCAACTGACCAATTGTGCCGTTACATTATACATATAAATAGCTGCTTCAGCCGTCTGTAAGGGTAAATGAACGGTATAAATAGTGCTAGTACAACAGATCAAAACTATTGTTTCTATAGCCAAAAATTTTGTTCAATGTACATTATGACAATGCAAATAGTTCGTGAGAGATTCAGGGAAATAATAGCACGTCGAATATATGCCTATAAATACAATAATTTGTCAATTTACCAATCAAATGGTTGAAATAATTTCATGTTCTAATCACTATAATAATGTCGCGAAAATCCCCGTTAAATCTGTGATAATTGGTTCCGTTCTATAAATGGCAATTATTCCATTACTAGTTTCGACACGCGAATACAGAAATTTAATCATACACTAAATGCACGTATTTGGTATATTAATTACAAATATTGAGAAATGGTTAATAAATTTACATTCATGATGTGCGCTAATTCACAGAATGAAAATATAAACTGTTATCAACTACGAATAATAAACAATCCTCAATACTAAATCAATTTTTTTTCAGAATTTCAGATGGAATAACTATTTGTTCGAATATACGTAGTTTGTTTGTACAACAAACACTTTCATTATTAACTTGAAAGCTCAATTTGTTTTGAAAAACATTAGTCATTTATTTTCTGACGATCTACTAACTATTAAAAATATTTTTGCAACAGTCATAAAAATATTTCTTAGTAATTTTCATTATACATCTCATACAACTGTATCATAGGTTCAACTAACTTTATTGGAAAAAACCATTCGATCAAAAAATTCATGACTTTAGCCTTTTACCTCAACAATTATTTGTCCTTACACCAGGGTTTCACATTTTACTCCACCAAACGCGCGCTAATTTACTTTTCATCAAAAACGCGAACCTCACGCACGCGTACGTAGCATTAAGCTATTCCGGCGCACTTATACGCCGCGCGCACTAATGCAACCATCATAATTCATCCTTGTATACAGGGCGCTTAATTGGCACAAAATTTCGACGCAGCCGCGCCACCGCATCGATCGCGTCTCTCACTATACGTACGCGTATATCTCTCGTTTTATTTCGCTGATGCGAATAATCTGTATCGCTTCAACTGATGAAGTTAACGCGCGCTGGTCCAGAAACCGAACCGCGATATTTTGCACGAAAACTTTCAATTAAACGAGAGCGCCTGTGTACAGGTATTTCATTCGTTTGTTAAAATCGCAAAGCATCGAAGAGTTCAAACACTATAGATTTTTGTGAAAATAACGAGCGTTGGCTGGGCGGTGGATTTTCGATAAATATACCTAACAATCGCACTGGAGCTCCAAAAAACAGCTTGAATTTTTTATACAATTTTTACTTTTTTTTTCGTAAAACGTTCAATAAAGTTTCATAAATACTCTAATAATTTTATTTTTGGAGATTTTTACGGTAGTACGATGACGTCAGAGTTGTATTTGCTAAAATAGGAGTTTATTTTCAATTTTGAATTAAATATGAATATAACTCAAGTTGTGTACTGCATCATAACTTTGACAGTTGTTAAAATAGCTAAATGTTACTATGCATTTCAAACTATCGATTATCTATCATCGAAACATTTGCCATTGTTACTCCAATTAATAGATGATCGTCTATCATCAGATGAAGTTACCTTTATTGTTATAGCAATAATGATTGGCCCTACAGCAAATACTTTTAGATTCAGTGTGGGTAAAGTGAGATATTGCGCATTCTGACAATTTTAAAATTTGCTTTTACCCACTGCATTGCAAAATATCGTACGATTCAAGTGTAAAAGATAATTCGAAAACACTTTCGCACTTGTATGGAAAACTATACTATTCTCCAATTTTATCATTTTTATAAATGTCAATTTATCTATTAACAAAATTTTATTTCATGTGACGAATATTATGCTTTTCAAAACTACCAACAAAATAAAATAAAGCTTAACCCTTCTCTCCTTCTATCTGTCTTCAGAAGACCTAGACGACGATGCGACGAACGAGGACCGAGTGCGCCGCTCGCGTAGTCCCCTCAGCGGCGACGAGGCCTCGCACGACGACATGGGCGACATCGACGACGGGCCCGACGGCGACGGAGACGGCGATAACCAGTCCAGGTCGGGCTCGGGTCTGCACAGCGGCGGCAGCAACGGCAACGGACAGTCATCGGGACAAATGGGCAGTGGCGACGGCCGCGACGCCAACAGCATGAAGCGCAAGAAGAAGACACGCACCGTATTCACACGTTCCCAGGTCTTTCAGCTCGAGAGCACGTTCGACGTGAAGCGATATCTGTCGTCGTCCGACCGCGCCGCCCTTGCCTTGGCGTTGAGATTAACGGAAACACAGGTTAGAATTTCGAGTTATAATAAGATGTTGTTTTAAGGGGGTGCCATAGTCGTACCATTACCGACCGAGCAATAAAACTAAATTTTGTTTTGTTCAACGTTTTTTCAAAAATCACTTGATATTCCGACCTGAGACTTTTACTGGATGATAGAACGTTCAAAACCACACAGCAATGTGCTCTTGATTTTTTGTGAGTCTGCGTATTTTATTTTTAATAATGTTTCAATTGTGTCAATTGCTCGGTCGGTAATGGTAGGAAAACCTAAAATTTTCAGGTCGAGAGTATGTTGAAGTAACCAAAATTTTATTAAAAATAACAAAAAATTCATATAATCTAACCTTTTTATACTCAATATTTGAAAATATCTTGTCCATTTTATTGTGAAATATATATAGATCTAAGGTTTCTTAGGTTTAGGAGCCTCTGAACCATTCGAGAATTAAATTTTGTAATTGCATTCGGACAATGTTCAAAATATATATTTGCTTAATAAACAAAGACAGTTTGTTCAATTGTGTAGTTACAATCTGAATAAATATTCTTAATGTTTGAAATCATGTATACTCAAAAGTAACCTGTCAAATTCATATTTTAGACTGTGTTTGTGTATGGATCGTACAACTTCTATTAAACTACAAATAATTGTATCTTTTGATTTCTCGACTGCACAGGTAAAGATCTGGTTTCAAAACCGTCGCAATAAATGGAAACGACAGCTGGCCGCGGAGCTCGAGACGAGCAGCATTGTGCAGGCGCAGCGTTTGGTGCGCGTGCCAATCCTCTATCACGACGCCTCGGTGGGCAACGTCGGCCTGCCGACCGTAAGCCTTGCCGGGCAGCAGCCACCGCAGGCACCATCCTCAGTGAGCTCGAGTTCAGGTCTGGCCCACCCAGTGCCCGTCGGTGGCTCTGTCAGCTGCAACCCCACGACTGCCCAGCCCATGTTCTACTCGCATCATCACCATCATCACCATCACCAGGCGCACGTCCAAGCGGCAGCGGCCGCGGCGGCAGCCCACGGCCTGATGGCCCACCAGGTGCACCAGCAGCCGCCGCCACCACCCCCACCTCCACCCAATTCCCAGGCTGTGGCCACGTCCTCGCAATAACGCAGCGTGGGTGACGGCGACAAGTTCCGGATAGCGAACCTGTGCAACCTAGGTCGCGACTAGGTATGCCACATTACGGTTGGGAACTCTCGAGTATGGTAGCTGAATTGTTGGTTGGGGAAAAGGGGAAAAGGATGATTGTCATATACCTGTTGGGTATCCTAAGTGATAGTATGTGTCGAGTCGTTGGAACGACCGCGAAATGGAAGTGTGTAATAATTCGAGGCGACGAGTGGTACGGCGAACGCGGACTTATCGAAGCCGACGGCGATGACTATTAAATTTATCAATGAGATTTGTGTATGTGTGTATATATAGGTAGATTCGTGTGTTTAAGAAGACAGTGCCAGGTGGTAAAGAATATAAGAGTCGTGTATTTTATTTTGTTCCCTCGTTTCGCGGTTGGAGGCGCGGCCGCTCGAACTCTTGACTGGTGATCTGAAGTTGTTATAGCATACGTTAGGTCGAATAACGTCGTTTTTTCAATATCGTTTGGTTTTGACGATACAATATGGTAATGGTTTTATTAGAGAAAGATTTTTTGATAATTATTATTAATTTTTTTGAGATGTGAAAGTTACCAAATATCGCGATGATAAAAGTTGTGTTGATAGGATTAAAACGAATATCAAAGCCTCTTTCTCTTGAAATCTTTACTACTTAAGAAATGGATAATAAATCGCTTCTAGTTTCTTGCTTCATAAAATACATATTTCAAGTATTTATATTTTTCTGCATTGCTATTCACCGATAAATTATATTATTGAGAAACTGGCATCAATTTACTATCCATTTTCGTAAACTATGTTCATATGTACAAAATTAACTCGTTTGTTAAGCGCTCAATGATCTCAATTCATTTATCTCGGCGACACGTCAAAAGTAAAAAAAAAAATATTTGCAAATAAAACTTTAATAAACAAATGTGTATGCATGGAAACCGTAATAGCAACACCAGTAAAATCCAGGCGGCGCCAACTTGATGCCGCAATCATGGAAAGAAACTAAAAGGTGTTAATGTGCGTTCTAGACTTTCGATCTTTCGATTCGTGCTGATTCCTAAGAGTATAAAGTAAGCGAATATTGACCGCAACAGATGAAAGTCGAAGTAATTGTTTCTTTTCAAACGACAAACGAAAAATAATATTTATTGGTGCTTAAGTATTAATACGAGTTTATTTTTATCCCCCACACCCCTTCCAAATTCCTTCTGTTTTTATTACTGCTTATTTTAATTTACAATGTTTTGTTGAGACGAGCAAAAATTAATTTTGATTTGTCGACATTTAATTTATTATTTTCTTAGAAATAAATTTTATTTAATGATGGATTCCTTATGCTTTAAAAATACAAAAATTATCACTCATTATTTCCTATTGCCACTATATTTTATCATTCTATAATTTATTCAGCGAAAACTTATCATTTCAAAATCATGATGAATTTTGTCGCTAACCAATGACATTTGCAAGAATCTACAACACAAATTTTCCATAAAATATCTGCGGAAACATCGGATAAATTAAAAGCAGCGAAAAGAAAAATCTCATCTCGGTGATACACATTCGCAAATTTGATTCAGTGCAACCTCACACATCCGTCGGCGCGCGGCTGCATCGCAATCACGGCCGCTTTCCTCGCTGAACGCGCGCAGTTATATATGCCGCGCGCAGAGAAAGAAAGAGAAAACAGCGCAAAAAGCAACATCCCCGGCACCGAGCATTAAAGCACAAAAGAGAAAGAGGGAGGAAAATCACTTGCAAGTCGAAGATATCCGACGGAAGGCTTTGTTCCGGGGTGCGAGCCGAGTTTTGTTCGTCAGTTTCTCCCTCTCCTTTCTCTCCCTCTTCCCTCTGCCTTTATTTCAGTTTTTCTAGATCGCTGCGCTTTTGCCTCGCTACATGCGCATCCTGCTGCAGTGAGCTCGGTATACGTACGCGTTTATATAGCGGTGTATCATCGAGTATATCATTCAGTCTGTCATTCAGAAATAAAAATGAGAATTTGAGTGATGAAGGAGAATTCATCACCTTAACGGATGCGATCCGTATGATTGCGGGAAATGAATTGTTTTCTTCAACTTGTGCAATGCAAAAGTGAAATTTTATGAAGTATCTCCAAGTTTGGTGAAGGTTTTGGCAGAATTCACTAATAAAATTACTATTCAAGGAGAAAATTCCGTGGCAGTTTTTAATTAAAAAATAGAGCGCTCTGTTTTTACCTTACTTTCTACATTCTCCTCTGCTGCTTGTAATTGGTGGAAGTCAAGGAGCACGGTATCGTTTTGGCAAACAGTACTGAAAACCCCAATCTTTGAAAATATAACTAGAAAGGCGTTCTTATATAAATACCCTTCCAAGTACTTTTTCAAGTACCTCAAATTCTGCACAATCCAGTCCTCCTAAATACACAACACAGCATTAGACCTTATCGCCCACACCAAACGTCAATTTCTCAACTCGACTCTCACCCTTAATATTCCACATCCCACTCTCCCGTAAAAATATTAAAACTCCCGGGACAAAACGAATCAACTTAAAATCCATCCATCCATCGTACGCCCGCGCGGCGTCAATCCTCTTTGCTCGATTATCGGCTGGCGCGTCGCATTATGCCCGCCCGAGAAACGATTACGCGCGTTTAAAGAGGCTCCCTCTCTATCTTTCTCTCGTGCGCCCGACCACGGGGGAGATCGCGACAATACTCCTCGCGTTGCTCACTGCCTCCCGCGCGCGCACGGGCGTCTGGCGTTTGTCTTTTGTGCGCGTTCCTCGCCCCCCACGCGTGTTGTGTACCCGGCTTCTTTTTTTTTTTTATTTTCGTGATGGTCTTTTTAGCGTTGTCGGGAAACGTATATCGCTATCGCGTTATCGTTACGGGGGCTTTTGTTTTTTAGGGGTTGGAGAGGTATCTTGGATAGTGTCTTATTTTTTATATTTGTGACGAAGAAATTATAGGAATAAGGATAAGTAGATGTTTGAAGTTCGGAGGTTTTGGATTGACAAGTAAAAAAAAAGGACTATTGAAATAATATTGTATTTATAAAATTTTAGTCACGTTTATAAAGCAAGATGGTAATCAAAATAGAAATAAAAATCTCTTATATTTCTCGTAAGTATATACGCTCGTTGATTACAGTATCACATACACACGCATTATTCAGACGCGCATATCACACGTCCACACAACATAAACGAATTTCCGAGACACTGGAGTGTCCGCTCTTGAGGCTTTTATCTCACGGACTAATACAAAAAAACGTTAGTACTGGCGAGCGTTATTATATTTTTCTAAATATCAAATTTCGTTCGAGTTAGAAACTACGATATCTCGTTGACGGTGCCTTAGCATCGCCTGATAAACCAACGGAGGACGCTAAATTGTAGTCATGCCGTCTCTTCGGTTGCCGTCGCTCGAGTGACCGCGCCACTGATAACCAACCCGACCGTACCGACCGCTGTCCCATAAATATACGTTCTTACAAATAAATGAGATACGATATAGTGGTGTTAGATTTAAAATTGTACAGATACTCAAATTATTTTACATCTCTATTTGAGCAGTTAAAATTATTTTTATTTTCATCATAAAAATCTGTGTAGGTACGAATCGTAACTTTTCTTTTTTAATATAATACCTACATTGCGTGCATTCGGCAACCTTCAGCTTTCAAATTTTAAACCACTAATCTCTACGTAAAATTTTAACCTCATATTATACTTAAATTTTAATATTAAATTATATAATTCCAAATAAAATAATCTCATAATAATCCTCTTAGCAACATTTCAAACACGACTATAAAAACCTAAACCTTGCTAATTTCAGCTAAACACATTTTCATATGATAAAACTAAAATTACGAAGATTGACCTTTTTCGAGAGACGACGAGTAGTTCACCCTTTGCCAAAAGATCTATTTAGCCGCAACTTCAAAAAGCATACATTCATATCGCTTTCGCTTCGCTCAACCGTGCAGTAGTACCTATATATACGCGCTCAGAGAACGTCCCTGGTTTCACACCAATCCGCTCGCCCCACAATCTCGACGCTCTCCGCGCGCAGCCGAAAAAGAAACTAAAAAAAACACACACACACGCTCTACCCTTTCTTACATTTAACATTTCATTCACTTTCTCTCCCTCTCTTTGACTACCCCACCTTCACTATATATACGCGAGTGCGCGCCTCTTTGTCGTGCGCGCACGCGAGGCTGCACTCGAGCGAGCGCACATAAGTACGCTCTCGTATGTATGTATATACCTACCGTGTGCACACAAACACACACAGCGAGAGCACTTCAATCATCGCCTCGCTCTTTCGAGAGCCGCGAACCTTTTACCCTTTCGCCTCTGATCTCGCTCGAGAGCTTTTCATTCTCTCCTCCCTCTCTCTCACATTCGCGCTGTTCCTTTTTTTTATTATACATAAACACACACGTATACTTCTTCCCTCTCTCTCTCTCTCTGACTGACTGCCGTCTTTTTCTGCACTACTGTGTGTCGCGCGAGAAGTGCGATATATTCACGCTCGCGCGTTTTTCGGCCGTTTGGGAATAGCACGCGATTCTCGCAGGCCTCTCTACGCGGGAGAGAATGGATGCAGAACGCGCGGGCGTATATATATGCATCACGGGTGGGTGGAATTATTGTGCGAACGATGATCGACTGTGGCGTGTATGTGTGTATGTACACACGCGTGGCTTTGATTCTCGGGATAATCTTTGCGCGCGGGTTTGTTCCGTTTTTGCGGCGTATCTGAGCCTTTCTCGAGGTGCGATTCTCTCTCTCTCTGCTCGCTCGTTCGTTCTTGTGTTTGGCCTTTGATGCTTTGAAGGATCTTTCGCGGTGAGAAAGTGCGCAAAAACACCAGCGCGTGTGTATGTGGGACTGGGTAAGGAGAAGTTTTTATATAGATTAAAAAAATGTCATTATAATATTTATGCTGGGTTAAGAAAGTATTGTACGCGAATCTCTAAATATTGATTTCAAGGTACATTTTGGCATCCAATACCCGAAAACGATCGCAAATTGAAAGAAAAAACCTGCTAAAAAGAAAAATATTTGCACTTCGATCACAACTTTTATATACGTGTACCTAAATTCAAACGCAACTTTCTTAATAAATTTATTGAGAATTGTATTGATTCATTGATCGTAGAAATACAAGTGAAGAATAGAGGGAACGAGACCCACCCGCGTGTTTTTCTCACCAACTTTTTCTCAGTCCCCGGTAATCCAGCCAATTTATCCACTAAATATAGGTTACACCTACACGGGCCAATCAATACCGACGACGACATACGACTCCACGTATGTCCCCTCTCTTTCTGTCGAGCGCATTAGCCCGTGTTAAATATCATCTCTCTCTCGCGAGCGCACCTTCGAGAGAAAAATACAAAGTCCCCTTGCGTATACACACGGAAGCAAGTTGCACAATGCCTCGAGAAACAGCCGCACGCTGATGCGTATCGTATAAATCGTTGATAGAGAAAAAATCTTGGAAGATCGCGTTTCGGCGGGAGCCCTAAGATGGACAGGGTCCACCACTTTGTGGCAATTATCCTCGCACCTTTCGAACGAGAGGTCGAGGATGGTGTACAGTGGCGCGATGACGGGGGAGTCGTGTTGCACGCGTTTCGTAGGATTTTTTTTTTTTTTTTTTTTTTTTTTTTTTAAGGTTGTCCGGAAGTTCCGTCTTGCGTTTTTTGAGATGTGGAAAAAATATATGGTGTCGGGGTACTGATCTTTTACTGGAAAAAACCGCTGCCAATTCATGGGCACATAGCTTCCTCAAAATAATTATCGATTCCTTTTGTTAAATTTAAATGCTAAAAATAAACTTTTCACAAAAAAAAATGTCAATCAATTTCCGTAATAATAATATAAACAATAAAAATTCAATCCTTTATCCTTATATATATGTATACATATTATATTAAAAAGCCAAAATGCCCGTCTGTCTGTCCGTCCGGCTTCTACACAGTAGTTCATGTATGTATATAAAAGGTTATCCTTATCTCCCTTGCTGCAACATTATTTTTGTTATTTAAATTCATTATCATATCTAATTTTTTTGCTTCCTCCTAGAGGAAGCTTTGTAACGGTGACAAAATATTCGAAAAAAAAAATGTTCAAAAAGATGTTTTAAGGCGATATATGTGTATATTAGTTGATTTTAATAATTTTTGTTTTCGTGGATGTATGTGTATATATATATATATATATGTGTGTGTGTATGTATGTGTGTGTGTGGGTGTGTGTGTGTGTGTGTGTGTGTGTGTGTGTATTTCAACTCTTCATATCTCCGATACGAATCAACCGATTTTAGTCGGGTAAAGCTTATTCTCTTCGTCTCGCGGGAAAATAAAGGTACTCTGATGGATTTGAGTTTTTTTTTAATTTCTTTTGTTTTATAACCTAAAAACGGTTTTGAATTTTTAGTTTCTTCGATTTTTTTATTACTTACAGCCATTATTACATAAAATAATAAACTTTTCTTGAAAGATATTTAAATTACCTATATTTTCCTTTTTTTAAATTTAAAATATCTTCACTCTGTCATTTGTTATTAATGAAAACTTTTTTAAATTTCAAAAATT
>UXGD01002165.1:0-27968 GCA_900474315.1 Torymus auratus
ATTATTTGTCATAACTAAGTACCTCCTACAGTTTTAGCCAAATCCAGGACCCGCACAGATCATCCCTTGATCATCTCCTTGTTAGTGCAGGCGTATGCCTTCAAATTTTTTTTTTATTGTGTTGAAACTATGTGTGGGTTTTCTGTAGAATAAAACATAAAAAAATCCTTTCTTTTATTTAACAACAACTATCCAAATCATCATCACTTACTAAACTCAGCCAAATTGTAGAACGGCGGGCACTCGTAACCGGCGCTCTTGAAATGTTCCATCACGCGTTCACGCGGGCCGCAGTACCTGCAGCAGCCCTGGCTGAGGACTAACAGGTCGTCGAAGCGGCAGGTCATCTGGCTACTTGGCTGGTGCACCGCGCATACGACCGTGCAGCCGGTGCGCGCCATCGTGCACAGCAGGTCGATCACCTGTTAAGTGGTAAGTGTGAGAAGTCAGCTGTTTTCCTTTTTTATAGCGCGGGTGTAATTTGAGAGGTTTGGATGTCGCGTGAGAATAGTGACAAGAGGGTCGGTGTCGAATTGAAGCGGAAATTGTTGATAGCAGCTTTGCTGTTGGGTGAATTACAGGTGACTTTTATTATTTTGATACTATAATGGGTTTTTAGGTTTTAAATATTTTCATAAAAAGGTATTATTGTAGATAATTAAAAAAATGTCTAAAAAATATTTATCTTAATTATATCTTAGTGAAAGTACAAAAATGAAAGAGATTTTCAGGGGTTTATAAAAATTATTTTTGGTCTATTTCGAACGTTGTTTTAAAACCAAGTTTAATTTTTTTCATAAAATTATATGCATGGCTGCTAAAAAGAGCGATAAATAATATGAATGTTTGACTAGACTATTTTTTATCATGAACACGTACACTTCAATTCATTTAATATTCGCGTCGGAATTTAATCGCAGTTTATCGCAACTCCGCATTTTTTCCGTAAAAAAAAAATATTTCTTAGAACTTTATTCGCCAATAAATTCGCTTTCTTTATTGGACAGAATTACACATGATTTTTCGCTCAATTGGTTATTGCGACATAGCCATTCGCGCGCAATTACAACGGCGTTTCGGAATCACGCAACGAATTAGCCATTAACAAGCTTCGGCTTAATCTTGTTTGCGGTACTTAAAGTCAACGGCGAGCTATTATACGACCACAAATATGTCACGGTGGTTAACTAAATAAAAAGAAATGAAAAAGAAGTCTCGCCGCCAGTAAAGCTGCGGTCAAAGCTGTTACTTCCTGTACTTAACGTCAATTACTAGTCGCGTAAACTTATTGCGAAAAATTTACAGCGTCGATATAATATCATCAAAATCAATCGTCGCTAATTTTTTAGAACTCATCAACGACTAGAGCATAAAATATTATTCCTATCTCTAATAACCGCAATAAAGGTAATTCAGAAATGATAATGTATGAATCTTTCCATTGGAATGCGTACATCAACATTACAAAAGCACATTCAATTCAAGAAAAAAATCTGCCATTCCGCAAAAAGCTTAGACACACATACGCGTGCGCGTATAAAATCCAGGCAATAATTCTTCTTTCTTACAACGCGATTAATGAAATGACCCATAAACTTTCAATTACAAATGCGCGCTGTTAATCACACGCGACAGTGCAAAAATGTTCGTATAGGCTACCTGATTGGCGGAGGTGCTGTCGAGGCCACTGGTCGGCTCATCGAGGAGCATCACTGACGGACTGGTTATCATCTCCACGGCGATCGAGAGACGTTTCTTCTCACCGCCTGAAAGACGCTCCGTTAACGTGTCCATGCTGTCCAGCAGGCCCAGCCTGCTCGCGACGTCTTGCATCTGCGTAGAAAAAATGTAGTGTTTTATTTTTTTTTTTTTTCTAATTTGAATAAGTACGATGATTATGGAAATTTTTCTATTGGAATGTGAGTGTATAGCGTTTGAATTCGTTGAAGGAAACAATGTATCATGAACGTTTTATGACACAGTCGTGATTGAAATTAGTACTTTTAAATGTTGTTTGATTTGCAATTCTGTCAGGACAAAAATAAAGCTTAATTATTTCAAGAACTTGTCAGAAGCGTCATAAATTGATGTCCGTTAATTGCAAATAAGATTTTTATTGTAACTCTCTTGATTATGAATAAGGTGCCACCTTAGGCGGAAAACTTTTTGTATGTTTCTGCAAGCATGTTAAGTAAAAACTAATGATAAACTTCAAATTAATAACAACAAGAACATCTTCAATCAGGAAAAATTTAAGTACGCACCAAAAGTGGTATTGTGAAATAGAGTAAGCCAAAATCTTGTAGAAAAAGAGTTTTGTCTATATTATGCATCATCAAGTGTAGTTAAATCAACCATATTAATTAAAAATAAAAAATTTACATTTAAATAAAATCTATACCTAGTCTACTAGAAAAATTTGCCTTGTTAAGAGATAAATAAAAACTGGCTAGTTCTACACATATATTTTTAATAATAAAATAAATATTTTTCAGTTATACTCATATGTTTAATTCAGCTTTCCCGAATAAATTAAAGCCGAGAAATGCTCGTGTGGCCGAATTAGCTAAGAATGCCTTACTTTTGCATTTTATTTTTTGCAAAGAAGCTCATATGCGAATTGATTTTGAGTTTTTTCTCGCCAACAATGATAGAATGAGTAAAGATTATTATTTCCTTTACTAAGAAAACGTTGAAGGTGAGAAAATGAATTTCATTTTTAAAGAATAATTCTATTTTGAAGAAAATAATTTTCTCAGAGTACTGAAGTCTACTATTTTATTCGTTTCATCTAATTACGAGAAATTCTAGTTTCTAAAATATCTTTTTCCACCTCTATCACAACTTTCACTCAGCGTTTTCCATGTACTATTGAAAACCTGTTTGGGCCACATACTTTTGTAATTATACATAGCACATACCGGTATTTTTATTTTTTAAGTTTTGCAACCGGTTTATGGCGAAGTCGATTTTGGAACCAAGTACATGTATTAAAAGGGAATGCAAGAAAAAAAAACTTCTAACTTATGACATCTAAAAAATATTATGTCCATTTAAAAAAGCATTTACACTGCAAGGATATCATACGTGCTTTGCATTTTGAACCACGTTAAAAAATATGCATGATATATGGAATCGTAATTTAAGTCATTTCATTTTCAGAATTCACTTAACGCACGCTTTGTAAAATAAAAAATAATGAAGTCGACTGAAGGTTAAGAGAAGTCAGGAGATAAATCACAATGGACTTTGGTTTTTCTTATTCAAAAAGCATCTTCACTCTCATACGTAAATGCATACTTCGTTTGCATATTGACTTTTATACATACCTATATAGATATGTCCCGAATACTTTAAACATTTTAAAACCCATTATTATAAAAGTGTTAATGATTTATCTAATGTATCTGCGGCCCTTTCTCTTTTTTGCAACACACTGCGTCCTTGACAACTGATTCCATATATTCATTTCGTTATGTTCCAATTTTATAAGAATGCAGAGTATTTTAAAATGAACATTTTCATCTCTTACAAATTTTCATCAAAACTAAGCAGTATTTTATCATTAAAGAGATGCACATTTTTTATTTGTAATTTAATGTGTATCAGTACAAATCATAAGTGACTAATTTATCTTTGAAAAAAGTGCACAAAAAGCAGCATGTCAAACGTTCACACTCTTAATACAAATTTTTTCAAAAATCGCTTCAACTAATATACCTTGCAATGAGGAAAAATAACAACTATTTCGTCCTCATTACAAATCGATATGTAATAATATCCAGCCAATAATAACTGCTGATTTGCGGAACAACATATAATCATCACGTGTGCTGTTTTTCCTACTGTTTCCATTTCTCAATTCAACTCCATCTAACTTTATTTCCAAACCCACTCTATTTTTTCTCAAATCATCCATACAACCCTATAACTCACGATAAAATTCCTAGACGCCTCGTCGTTGCCCTTCGTCGGTAGTTTCAGCCTTGCGGCCACGTAGATCGTCTCACGCACCGACAGCAACGGCAACAACGCGAACTCCTGGGGTACATAGCACACGCTCAGTTTCCGAAACAGCTCGGGATGCTCGACCGAGCTGAGGCCGTTGAGTCGTAGGACACCGCGGAATGCGCATCGACGGTTATTGCGGGCGCCACGACGTGCCAGGAGGTTGAGAAGTGTCGTTTTGCCCGCACCTGAAGGCCCGAGGATGGCGGTGAGGCGAGCCGAGCGGAATTCGCCCGTCACGCTGTGCAGGATTTCTTTCCATTTTCCTGCGGGAAATGGCAAGTTAAATTAGCTTAATGTTCTTTTAAAAATTACTATTGAAAAAAAGAAAATTTTAATAAGGTAATGCCGCAATTCTGGGTAATTATACCTTTTTCTTCTGAAACTGGTCGCGTGATTAAATTAATTAGAGCAGAGCATTTAAGAAGGTCAAAAATACTTAAACATACTTC
This sequence comes from Torymus auratus, assembly GCA_900474315.1. Classification (NCBI taxonomy): domain Eukaryota; kingdom Metazoa; phylum Arthropoda; class Insecta; order Hymenoptera; family Torymidae; genus Torymus; species Torymus auratus. The sequence goes on from UXGD01002165.1 coordinate 4,461, forward strand.
TTCAATTAGTATAGGTATAATTAACTGTTTATTAAATGTATTTCAAATTTAAGCAATACCTTATTTAATGTCAGATATAAGAAGAAATATTAATTAATAAGTAATTGAGATAGTGTTATATTTCAGCTTATTAGATGTAAGTGATATCGTAAATATACGAAGTGATAAGGAAAAGAATGCTGATTTCATTCCAATTCATGGAGGCCATTACAGATTGATTTTTTTTAGCATAAAAACTAACAGTATGAAAGCGAAATTCCGAAATATGTGTCGCCTCATATTGTTTAGGCAAAAATATTTTCGATAATCCTATCCCAACTCCACCTTCTCATATAGTTTTCAGGCAAAAACAAATTCAATCTGTGACATTCTGCATGAACCAGCCATTCTGCACCAACAATATTCGTTACTATTTTTAGACAACCGTTTACTTGAATATAGGTCAAAATGCTGCGCCTTAATTTGCAAAAATGGTATGAAATTTTCAAAATCTTTGCCGGTTGCTCTTATATCATTATAAAATCCATAGACCCTCTATTATAAAAGGAAAAATCTTTTAACAACCCTAACGGCACTACTTCGATCAATATATACCTGTCCCACTCGGCACGGAGTAGAACACATCTTCGAATTGCACGTCGACCTGGCGCCGCGGCACCGCCGCAATCTCGCCGTTGATCGTCGCGCCGCCTGAGCTAACGATGATTGCTGTCGACGTCCTGGTACCGTTGACCGGTCGCAACGGCTCGCGTGCCGTGCGTTCCTCCAGCTCCTTATCCATTATTGTTATTGTGATGCTGCGCCGGTCTTATCTGTTGATTGGAAAAGTGCACAGTAGGGTGAGTCAAGTAGAGGAAAGTGTCGGCGAGACCTTTATATTGTTGTTTTGATAATGAAAAATGTCAATGATGATGATGAGAGAGAGTGTTTAACTGAGGGTTTGTTATTACAAGTTAAATGATTAAGAGAGGAAGCCCCGCAGTGTTTGAGGTATTTTTAGATTGCAAGTTTCGTCGGGTTGATAAAGTAAGATTCAAGGAAAAGATGTTTACTTTGCACAGTGCGCGTGTGTAAGTTTAGCTTGCATTGGTTATGGCTTGTCTGTGTGAAAAACAAATCATAGATTTCAGCATGCACGAGCAATTGACCTTCAGAAAAAGTGGTCTCAATTCAAGCCACTTTAATGTGATCCCGGAATCAATTTCCATTTTCCTCTGGCACTTTTCCTCTAGTTTATTGACTCTCGTGTCTTAAGATTTTTTTATCGATTTTCATGTATAAGTAACACGTATTTATAGCATTTTAATATATACAGAAAATCACGTTTATGACTGCAGATCAAATTAGCACTCTAGCTAGTATACTAAAATAGAATAACGAGGTAGAATCGAACTTATGAAACACTTGAGGTTTTGTTTATCTCTACTGATAGCGTTATTATTTTTTAGTAAATAAAGCTTGGTCATGCACGTAATAAATTGATTATTAGTAAGATTCTTAAAAAAAAAAAAGAAAAAAGCTTTTCAGTATTTCTAGACATATCGTTCGATTAGCGAGTAGCTCATTCATTCTGCGCGCGTGAGACTTCGCAAAACACCGGTGTCTGCAGTGCATAAGAATTTAGCGTGGTGAATGGCACTACTATGCCCTGGGCATTCGTAAATATAGAAACTTCTGCGTATAAAAACTTTTTTAATATCAAGGAAATATTCAAAAAAACAATGATAGGACTGATTATATCAAGATTTCTTTTAGGCATTTTTTAATTTAAGGAGTTGAAAAATGTTTATAAGAGGAATTTGGGTATAAATTTATAAATCAACGTTTTTTTTTTCATTTACTGCATTTTCAAGCACAACTTTTTTGCTAAAGGACATTCTTTTATTGAATTTAAATAACATTTTACACTATAATTTACTAAATAATATAATAAATTGAAGAAATTGAAAAAACTCGTAAAATATTCGTAGAATAAATTAAATTATACCTTCGAAATATCGTTGTAAATACCTTTATCTTCAGATCACAATTTACCACTTACAATATTTTCAAAACTACCTTTATTTTATAAAGTTTTAACTTTTGCATTAATTAATTTTTTCGCTACATTTCATGAAAGATATCTCATGCAAATTAACACATTAGAAATTCACCGGTCTCGCACTTCATCAACGTACCAACTGTCACTTAAAAATTCATGCCCAAGCATAAAACAAACAGCCATGACAAATCATCGGCAACCTCATTACCAATCGCAAGCTCGGCGCGAAAAAGCGCCGACGCGTCGTAATTTAAGTGTAAACTATATATCGGCGATCGACAATTAAGTTGATTCGCCAACATACTACATACGTTTCCGACATGTATCGCAACGAACACAAGTCGCGTTGTAGGAAGAACGCCATTTGAATATCAAATTGCGCTCGTGCTAGAATGTTAATAGAATTATTTTTCGCTAGCCGGGTGAGCTATAGATGTTGTACGAGATCTATAATGAGTTTCTTTTCATCGGCGCGATTATGAACAAGTAGGAGAGAGCCGTATATTTAATAAAAATTGATCGTTTGACGAGCGTAGATTAAGAGATGAGTGGTTTTTGTCTGATAATATGTTGGTATCTGCTGATACACGCGGATAGCTGCTCTCATTGTTCAGAAGCTTCATTGTGGTTTTCAACTACGTGTATCTTATCTTTGATTGAGTTTAACTTTTATTTTTATTTTTATACTGGTTTTTTTAAAATTAAAGTTACTGTATTAATTTTATTAATTGAATAGCTATTTATTTATAGGTAGACTTGATCAATTGGCTGATAAGATTATTATCAGAGCTTTTTGTCAACGCAGAGGTCACTTATTTTAAGACCAAGTTTTATAAATTTAGAGCGATAAAAAATCATAAGTTAATAAAATCTATTCACGCATAGTTTAGTAGTACTCTGATTTTGCAGAGCTATATATTAAACTAATTCAAGTATAGATATAGCAACACATACTGCTATTACTTGTTTTCGTTCTGCGGAATTGAAATGGTAAACAATCATACTAAGAATGCACAATACGCAATGAAAATACAATCGACTATTGAAGATGGCAATTAAAACGTTAAAAATAGCCCGGCATGTATAGTAATGAAATTCACCACATACGATTAATTAAACATTTTTAAAATAAAAATAAATAAACTGTGAGTGTTAAGACACACATATTCCACGCAAAATTGACTGAAAATGCAGTTGGCGTAATATTTGCATCAAGCACATGCGCACAGCGCGCATTATTATCTCGCGCCGGTGAGAAAAATGTTTGCACGAGTCGTGCACGAGTAAAACTTAAACTTTAACCGCATTCTCAGCACTCAAGGAGAAACAGCGTTGATTGCCGCAACTTTTACATTTCTCACTTATCGCCCGTCTATGTTAATTTTTATAATTTCAAAATTACCCAACCCCCTCACACACAGCACACTCTGCAATAAAAGATTCATCACTAATTCTGCTCCAATATAAATACTCCAGAATATTACAAGCCTTTCACTTTCTCATCTTTAATTTTGCACCAAACACCGTGTCTGCCCTATACCGATCCCCAACCACCGCCAACCCATTACACCTTTATCAACACACAATGCACCTTTTCAATATATATCAATCCTCGTCTTCCTTTGCTCACGCAGAAACACTTGCTGCAATGTCAAGTACGCACATGCTCTCGTTGCAGCATCCGCGCGCAGCACTGTATTATGCACTCACCGTCTCCTCACGACAGCAGCAGGACGTACATCGTGTTCTGCTAGGTACTTCGCTGCAGCGACGAGAAAGAAAACCGACGAACGCGGGTCGAAAGGAGGCCGCGACGCGACTGGCTCTCACTCGGCGCTCGCGAAAGGCGCGATGCATAGCAGTTCGTATGTATACGGACGCACAGATACATGCGGACAGTCGAGAGCCGCGACGCGGACGCACTTTCTAATCGGCGATTTAATGCGCGATGAGTGTGATACGCGAGGTGGAGGGGACGCGAGATAGACTAGCCGGTATATGTATATATGTGTGTGCATGGGCATGCTAGTTGCGAGATGCGAGCGTGGAATTTAGTTGAAAGGACGACGGAATGGGTTTTGGTTATTGCGAATGTTTTTTTTTTCTGGATGGGTGGGGTTCGAAAGATGGTTTTGGTCTGAATTGCGGATTTTTTAGGGTAAATTTGTTATTGTAAATATTTTATATTCTGTATAATAAAACTAGGAGATTAGATAGTAGGCATGATGGGCACTTTGGTATCATATATATGTGCACAAGTAGATAGGTTCTTCAGTGTATGTGAGTAGAGAAAAGTTATGTCGTGACATTGATAGTGTTATACTATACACACTAAACATGTTTATCGTGTTCTGCTTCCTTTTTCCTCACATCAAAGCGCACTTTCGTACGTTGTAAAAAATGAATTTCTAATTTAATTGAAATTACTTTATCCTGCAAAAAGTAGAATATTTTATTTTTTTATTTTTCATTTCGCTCTGTAAAATACAGTGAACAACCACGATGATTGTATTTGCAGCAACAGTTAAATTTTGTGATCAGCGAGTTTCAGTACACAATGCGTTGGACCGAGTTCGTTGACGGGCACATCAAGAAAGACTTTGAGCAGCCCATGCGCAAGTAGGGCATTGACGCATCGTTTGAATAAGTGCGATTGTAGAGATGTTGAAATCAAGGTCCAGATGGGTAGTTTTTAGAATCTTAAATATCGTGGTAATATGTATAAGTAGTTTTTATTACAAAAAAGAGTTTTTTTTTATTATGAGGATTGAAGGATTCAGGCAGTTTAAAATAGCGAAGTTTTTTCTGAAATTGACGTATAGTATGCAACTTTTTTCATATCACATTATCATTGTAGAATCATCAATCTAACAATCGTTTAGCACGTCAATTGAAAAAGATTGATTTGTTATAAAAAAAGTTTTATGCAAAATCTTTTGAAATCTTCTTGAATAAAAGTTTTATTTTTGCAGTGGAATAAGTATTTAGAAATAAAAATATAAATAATCAATAAATAATATGATTGATAACCGATGCATATAATACTGTATATACCTATTACCTTTACGTTGCGAAAAAAAGAAAAGTTAGAACTTTGTTTAATAGATTACTTGAAGATAAATCTTTTCCTAGAAAAATCTGCTAATAATTATGAAAAGTCAACCGATTACCATATAGGTACAGGATTTTCATGTATCTTTTGTACTCTTTTCACGCTACAGTCTAGTGTATGTGAGAAAGGCGATACGCGATGAATATCAATGATGCAGTTCTTTGACTAACGAGCAAGTGTTTGATAAGTTTACATAACTGACCTATGCGTCTGCCAGTCATTATAGTTTATCTATAAAACATTTCTATCGACGTACAGACTATCCGCAGTAGTATAGTGTGTATATAATAATCAGCTCAACATTTGAAATATTTTAAAAGATGATAAAAAAATTATGATAATGAAAAAATGAAAAATGAACCAATTTCACAATCTATGATTCTAGTATAGCAACTTTATGCGCAGCTAATAGAATGCCAGCTGCAACGGATCAACAGATAATCCGATACCTCTCATGCTTGCATGATATCGGTAATTCAAGGTCGAACCCTGATAGAGATTTCCACGAAAATCTATAGTTACAATTTTCAATTTCCAAATCAATTACGCGTCAAATGAATGAGTAATCATGCGTTTGTTTCGTATAATACTCACTCATGTTGAAGCGCTTGGAACAAAAGCTTGCGAAAGATAATAGGAAAAACTTACGCGCTGTCGAGGGCATCAAGAACATTATTCATATGTGTATTAATATTATGAACAAGTATTGTGATTTTGTAAAAATAAGAATAATTGTTATAGTTACATGAAGTGCAAAATTAAGTCATTATTTTACGTATTTATTTTTGTATGTCACACGTAGATAGGTATAATTCTAAAAAGAAAAATAGTTCTATCTCAATAAGAGGAAAGTAATAAACATGTGTAGGTCATATCATAGCTTAGTTATTGGTTTCAGAAAAACCACTAGTATTTTTTCGCTTGATTTTTCCTGGTTGGTGTCTGGACGTGCCGCGATATCAAGACGATGCGTTTATTGCATTGACCTTGATTATATTTCAAACGTATACATATACTGCGATATATCTCAGTAAAGGAAATACGAGCTACAATAGACATAATATGCACATATTGATTTTGCTACTTCTGTTTGGAATCACCAGAAATAATGAAAATTTAATTACTTTTGGTGAACATGGTATCTTGATTTTGGAGATTATTCATATACAAAATAGTTTGATCATCATTAAAATTTTATCAAAAAATTTGAATGTAATGCATAATAGTGTTAGTATAATTTAAATGAGAAAAACCTTTTTGACCAATTTACCGTACAATATAACATTTAATATGTAGTGTCAGCTATTTTTTGTAAATTGCCGAGTCAACTAATTTTTTTTTATTCAAACAACTCGAGCGCGCGCGGCGCAACCAACATTTGAAACTCGCGCCTCCACTAAAGAGGTCGCACCACGGCACCCCTCGCTCTTATCTCAGTCATTTCTGTACTCCGCGGCTCGTCTTCTCCGCGACTCCGAAACGAAACTCCAAAAAACAACCTCCTTTAACCATCTACCTTCACCTCCTATACTCCGTGACCGTAGGACGCACGAGTGGAAGAAGAGCCGAAAAACCTCGTGCTGCGCGCCGTGTTCTCTGATAAAGAAACCTCTATCCCCTTTTCCTTCGCTCGACACCACAGCCCAACGCTTCCCCGACAGGAAGTTGAGGAAGCTCCCGAGGACAAACTCTCATTTCCAACTCGTCGAGAGATACACTAGGTTCTCCTCCCGTCAAGTGATAAGGATATACCAAAGCAGCGAAGATGACGGGGTCAGACGGCAGACGCGGCATGCGCCAGGCCTACAAGGATAAATCCAAACCGGCGGATATTCGATTCAGCAACATCAACGCTGCTAAAGGTGCCTTTAAACGTTCTAGAAACGATTGCTCTATCGATTTAGCCGTTATGGCGATGTCGTTGTGGGGTTTCAGGAGGATGTTAGATGTGAGTAATGGTCGGGGGCGGCCGAGCGTTTCGATGCGCCTCCATCCTAACAGGGCCAAAGACGGCCTTTTATGGTCATCGACGTTGCCGCCGGTGTGCTGCAAAATGCACACGGCGACGATTATTGTTCGTGACTATTACCGGGATGGTTGTTGGGAGTGAATTGCACATGATGGGGTTGGGTGATTCGGTGCGTTGATTGGGAGTTGGAGGTTATAATTATTTACAACGCGTGGAGAGGTTATTCTGCTATGTCGGCTGGTCTGTGCGTTGATGGGGTCCATTTTTTTTTTGATTATGATGTTCATATATTTTTAGAGAAAATTTTCATGGCCAACAATACTTTGATTTCTTATGTTTGGTGTTTAAATACAGTATATTTTTCAATTGAGGAAAGATTTATTGCATCCCGTATCAAATTAATAATGCAATAATAACTATATATTGAATAAACTATGTGTCTACTGTTACTATGATACGATTATTCTATTAAGCAATTTATTGAACATAATCTAATTCAAATGATGCTTTCTAAAGGGTCTTGTGCAAAATGCCTGTTTCATAATTAATGATTTTGTAATTAATAAAGATAAACAATGTAGTTTCTTTTTATTTCTGATTATTAAGAGAATAGATAGAATCTTGTTGCAGCTATAATTTACTATTCATTTAAATTTGATGAACTTACTAAATAAAACATTTTCTTTGTTTTAAAGCTGTCAGCTATGCCATCAGGACAAGCTTGGGACCCAGGGGAATGGACAAAATGGTATGGTATTTGAAATGGTCTTATGAAATAAATCATGATATCTTTTTTTGTAAAAATAAATCATCTTGATTTTAGATCCAAGCAGCTAATGGTGAAGTCACTATCACTAATGATGGAGCCACTATTTTGAAGGAAATGAATGTCATTCACCCTGCAGCAAAAATGGTAAATTTTGTTTAAACTGTTAATAAGGTTTTTTAATTCTTGTGCTTATTTTTCTGATGCTAATTTTATACAATTGTTGTTTTAGTTGGTAGAATTATCAAGAGCACAAGATATTGAAGCTGGAGATGGTACTACTAGCGTTGTTGTTATTGCTGGTTCACTTTTGGAAGCAGCAGAACGTCTACTTCAAAAAGATATCCATCCTACATTGATCAGTGATGCTTTCCAGAAGGCAGCTGCAAAAGGTGTTGAAATCTTGGTTGCAATGTCAAAGCCCATTGATATGGGAAACAGATCTATCCTGGTTATGACAGCTGCTACTTCTCTTAATTCAAAGGTAGTATTATCATTTTTGAGTTTGAACTTTGCTTCTATTTTACAATTTATCATGGTATTAATAATCTAGTTTGTTTTTAATATCTATGCAGGTTGTATCACAACACTCCAGTCTTCTGGCCCCGATTGCCGTTGATGCTGTTTTGAAAGTCACTGAGCCTGGCAAAGAACAAGCTGTTGACCTAAAGGTTAGCATACTGCATAATAAAAATTTTATAAATTGAGTATTTGAACGGAATATTAGATAATTAACCAGTTTTTGTTATGCAGGATATCAAAGTTATCCAGAAATTGGGAGGTACTGTTGAAGACACAGAACTAATTGAAGGATTAGTTTTCACACAAAAGTCTTGCAACATCAATGGACCAAAACGTGTTGAGAAAGCAAAGATTGGTCTTATTCAGTTCTGCATTTCCCCTCCAAAGACTGATGTAAGTGTTCAGCTGTATGTATAATTACAATAATGTATAGAGAACATAATAAATAAAATTTTAAATCCTTGTGCAGATGGACCACAACGTCGTTGTCTCAGACTACGCAGCAATGGACCGAGTACTTAAAGAAGAAAGGGCCTACATTCTTAACATTGTCAAACAAATTAAGAAAGCTGGTTGCAACGTTTTACTCGTGCAAAAATCAATTTTGCGAGATGCCATGAGTGATCTTGCTATCCACTTCTTGGACAAAATCAAGTGTATGGTTATTAAGGATATTGAAAGAGAAGATATTTCTTTCATTTGCAAAACCCTCAATTGCAGACCCATTGCCTCTCTTGACCACTTTACTGCCGAAAATCTTGTCAACGCCGAACTATGCGAGGAAATCCAAACTGGAAACTCTAAATTCGTCAAGGTAAAATATCACTAAATATAACGTTTCATTATAATTTCAAGAAAAACAATCGATTAACTGAATTTCAATTTATACAGATCACAGGAATCCAAAACCCAGGCAGGACCGTCACGGTTGTTGTTCGCGGTAGCAACAAACTCGTATTAGAAGAGGCTGAACGATCCCTGCACGACGCGCTGTGCGTAATCCGTTGTCTGGTCAAGCAGCCGGCTATTCTCGCAGGTGGTGGTGCTCCGGAAATTCAAATGTCAATGCAGCTCGGAGCACTTTCAAGAGCCGCTACCGGTGTCGATTCTTACTGCTTCAGAGCTTATGCCAACGCTCTTGAGGTGAGTTTGTGCTCTTTTTCATTATTATTATTATTTTTTTTTATAATCAAAAGAGTTAAAAGAATTTAATAATTTATGAAAATTACCAATGCAATTTAAAAAAAAAAAAATTTCTTAATTTTGTGCGTCATACTGATGATATTTATAGCTATGCTAGCACCTCCAAGTGGAGCTCAAAGGCGGTAATATAATGTTAAAGCTGCAGCTTTTACGTTTAGCTTAGTATAGTCGCCGCATTTCGGAGTAATTTATTACTGAAAATTTTGGAATGTAAAAAATGAATTTTTAGTCATAGAATTATTATGAAAAAATGAATGCAGTGCTCTTGAAGTACGTTCATAACATAAAACATTCAATGAATTCATAAGTGCCTTTGTGTACAAGCAGTTTTCTAAAAATAGAAATATTCAAACTATCGTTTTAATTCAGTCAATTGATCTTACCTTCTCTATAATCGTTGTACAATTATTAGAAGATAGGTGTACACCGAGGTTCAATTCACGTTGACTCCAATAATTGATCGAATCATGTTTCGAGATAAAGTACTTATATTGTCTTCTTCTGCACGCAACTACGTCATAAGACGGCCTACGACGCTTTGCTATACGCATTTTGACTGCTAGCCAAGTAAAATTAATATGCACATATTTTAAATCGCATTGTTTCACATATATGTATATCAAAGACGATCACCCAACTCGTCAGCTGATTCTCAATAGCATTGATAACAATGAGAATTTACGAATTTGAAAAAATTTACAAATTAAAACCTTAAAATACAACATTTTACTCGAGAAATATTATATGCTATTTCACTTCTAAAACCACTATACCAAGCTTTTATCGTACACCGCCCATTCACGCTTCGACTTGACCATGTGTTGTCTTATACGCACAGGTGATCCCGTCCACGCTGGCCGAGAACGCGGGTCTAAATCCAATCTCGACGGTGACGGATCTGCGCAAGCGCCACGCCAACGGCGAGAACGGCGTGGGCATCAACGTGCGCAAGGGCACGATCACGCGCATGCACGAGGAGGATGTCGTGCAGCCGCTCCTCGTCTCCACCAGCGCCATTACCCTTGCCACTGAGACGGTGCGCAGTATTCTTAAGATCGACGACATCGTCAACACAATGCAGTAAAAAAAAATGTACAACGGGGAGTTCCTTTTTTTGTACTCACTATCAACTCTTTTTAACTAACGAAGAAAAAAGGAATAAAAAAAGATAATCGCTTTAATTAAGAGGCACGGAAGGGGCCTTGCGTAGAGAGACTCTGTACATGTGGTCTACGCGGGGTTTCTTCCGTGCCCCACACACACACACACATGCGCTCCATATACGTCATTTTTATTAAAAGGTATGAAGAGGAAGAAGAAGAACAGATATGTAAGCTACGAGAGGATAAGTCCATTGTGAGATGAGAAATCGTTGAATTTTTGTATTGAAGCTTGTAATATGAGAAATGGATGGATTAAAAAAGTAATCGAAGTATATATATATATATATCACAAAAGTGGTCATTTATTTCTCTCTTTTATAAAAAAAATATCGCTTTCGCTTACAATAATCACCCGCGTTCCGGTATATATCTCGCACCAGGTTTTTATTTTTACAGAATTATTATTATGTATAGCACGGACACTTGTGGAACACAAAACTAACAATTCAGGTTTGTTATCATGGTAAAGTACTTGTTTCTCAACTGCGGTGGTTTTGATCATTAAGTTTTTTACGACTATACACTATACTCGGGAAATAAAAAAGCTATCTTGTATTAAGTATACCAGTCTAAAGCTTTAGTCGCGCTTAAAATAAGCAGTAATACAAATGTTTTATTTTTATTTTTATTTTTTTTAGTATATTAAAACTTAAGTCCTATCATTAAATTTTGTTATACTGTATGCAAATTTTAAGTACATAAATTACAAACAAAAATTTGTATTACTACTTAATTATGCAGGGTTTTACAAGTACCATGTGATAGTATTTTAATAATGGAATGATAATAAAACCTAGATACAATTCAATATTTTTTTAAAAAGATTCAACATTTTCATAATTTCATCTTAATAAATAATTTTGATAATTGTTTAACTTTCAATTCTTTCACTTTTTTATATTAAATTGTTTTTTCAATTTCATCATCTACATCATTTTCAATGATGTTTTGTTTTATATATAAATACTCATATTATTTAAATACAATTAGTTAAAATTTACATAAACTGTAATAATATTAAGTAAACAATTCGAATAAACAATTACCTGATGACAGTGGGTTTTAGCAACTTTTTGCAATATTAGTTAAATGGAAAAGTTACTTTACACTCAGTCAGTAAAAACTTTGTTATCGAACAATGATTTTGCACATTAAATTTCATCTTACATTTCATTGAACTTTAGTTTAAACAATTTGTTTTTCTTAGTACTTATTAATAAGCTTGTAAATAAATATGATTTTCGAAATATTGTTTAACAATAACTGTTATTCTCTTTTTCATGATTCACCAGTGTAAAGTAACTATATTAAACCATAAATGGTTTTCAGTTCTTAAAAATCTCATATTTGCTGATTTACCAATGTGGGCTGATTTGGAAAAATTGCCATTGGTGATATGCATTGTATATGTCGCAGGGCATTAATGACAAATGGGATGTTTGTGGATGAAGAGCCATGCATTTTTTATGTACTCGATGTAAAAGTGTTTTTGATTTCTGAAATTTAAAAAAATAAAATCGTTATTAACATTGTAGTTTAATACTAAAAATAAATTTAAAAAGAAATTAAGTTATCTTGACTAATGTGTACTTTAACTCTTTAGCTAGTGTTTATTGAAATATTTGAATTTAATGATATATTTAAAATCTATTTGTAAGTATTTTTATATAAAGAATTTTTATAAAAAAAAACTTATTCAATATATTTCATTGTAACAAGGCACTTACTTCGTCATATTGCCATGGCCCATCAACAGTTCCTAATCTACAAAATGCTAACTTAACCCCTTGACCATCAGCTTCAACACAGCGTTCACCAACTCCTAATTGTCCTTTAGCATTTAATCTAATTAACTGCAAAAATGGAAAAGTATTACAGAATTTTTTTATTTAAACAGATTCTATTACGGTTAAAACAATACACTGATATTGTACCTGATTATTTCCAAAACCATGGCAGTGAGAAGTGGCCATTAAATTAGGTGGAGCATGCCCCATAGTATCTAAACACATTGTAGTTGCTATGTTTCTTAACTGTAAATTATTTAAAATTTAATTATTAAAGTATTTGAGTATCTGAATGTATACAAGAAATTTTTTGAGAATTCCAAATAAAGAATTACCTCTCCCCAATGAATATTTGGTGGTAGTTCAGGGAATTTGTCAAGTACATCGTATGCTACATTATCCATATACCATTGGAAACTTTTGCAATGTTTCCTCCTCTTAAAATCTAACTGTTCACTTATATCTCCGTGATCAAGTAGCCTTGCCAAAGGTTCCCTTGTGTAAAAGAATTCCTTGTGTTTTTCATCAAACCACGTTTCTATGACACGTTTGTAATTCTAAAAGCATAATCAATCATGAGATTTTTTCTAAATTACTAATTAAAAAGTTATATGTTGTAAAATATTTGATGAAGTGTAACTTACAATGGTTATAAGAGGCCCTTTCTTCTTTTGTGCAAGTTTTCCGAAATTATAAGGCATAAAGCCACGATAAACGTGACCGACGTGAGAACATGGAACCCAAAGAATGGTACCTCCACATTGCCAAACTTTAAACGAAAGTTCGAAATTCTCTCCACCCCATACTAATAAACCTTCGTCGTACCCTCCAAGAGACAAAAAGTACTCTCGATTTATAGCAAATAAGCCGCCTGCATGGGTTGGGGATCTTCCAAAACACATTAAAATATTGATGAATTTTTGGAAAACTGAAACTGTAACATATTGACTATATTTAAAATATATACCTGTAGGGTTGACTATTATGTTTTCTAGTTTTTCCTTCTCTTGTTGGCAATTCGTTTTCTTTATAAAGCATTCCCCACTCAAAAATGCCACGGTACAAGTGACCTTCTTGATAAACTGGTCTATATTCAAAAGTTTTATGGTCAATTCCATCAATAATAGGAACAGTCATCACATTCCTTTAAAAAATAAGTTTTTTAGATTAGTATCAATTCACTTATCATATTCATGATAAAATGTAATATTTAGAACTTACTTATTTTCAGCAATTGGAGCAAGAAGTGGCGGAAGCCAGTTTATGTTTACTTCACAATGGGCATCCAAAAAGACAATAACTTCTCCTCTAGCTTCCCTGGCTCCACGTGATCGTGTTCGAATCAAACCTTCTCTTGCGGTATTCCTTATGAGTCTAACTTTGCCCTCCCATTGTTCAATATAAGACTCTAAATCTCCCTTTAAATTATCTAAACATTTTTATGATTTTTAGTATTCACACAATTCTATAAATTCATAAAATGAAATAATCTTCATTAAATATTGAAGTACAAACCTTTGTCAGAATAGTCATCAACTAACAGAACTTCTTCAAGGAACTGTGGTGGGGTTCTATTCAAGATACTGTGAACAGTTCTCATGAGAACTGACCACCCTTCATTATGAAAAACTATTATAACACTAGTTTTAGGTAGAGTCTCTGGATATTTCCAACGCTTGCATCTGAAATACATTTACAAAATATTGTATGTAAATATGTTTATTTATATATACTTAGAATTTTTGTATTAAACATTACTTACTCATCTGGTCTTGTATCTGGTATAGAACGATCTAATGATATTTCATCTGAACATACAATATTCATTCCATAGGCTGATTCAGATTCTTGAACATCATTTTGCTGATCATCTCGTAAAATGTGAGGCTTTCCACCCTCACCTGGTCCCTTTTTGTGTTCCACTTTAGGTTCAAAATTACCTGAAGTGTCTAGGAGTATAGGTGTAAGGTCCTAAAATTTAAATTTCATTATAATTTTTTATTTATAAAATTGAATATCATTAGTATTTTTAATATTATATATAAAACTCAACTAACCTGGGGTTGTATAAAGCGTTCAGCCCAATATTTAGTTACATTTTTTACACCAGCATGTGGCATCAAAAGAATATAAAAGAGAACAAGTACAAATGCACTGGCTACTAGCAGCTGAAACAGTCTGCTCCTTCTCAGCTGCACGATCCTCATTTTTATGTCTTTAAGTAGTAACTAAAACCAAATCAACAAATGAAATCAATGCAAAGTAAATCAATATGATTTGAAAATAGTCTATCCAAAAATAATGCATGATTAAGGACTACAACTGAATACTTCATTGCAATTAACCACTTAAATTCATTTGAAATCATTATTAAGAGATTCAGCCAATAAAACGTATCGACAAACATTTAATCTCAATTAAATTCCTGTGCAATCGCTCATCCCAGAATTACACACTATCTAATTATAAAGATGCATCTGAGCATTACCTAACAGTGCTCCGAACTCTCTACCCCTCAACAAACACACCAATCCCCTCAGTGAAATCCACAAAATCTAATCCATATTTCTCCTCTACCACCCAACACTCACTCGGCAATCTTATCAGACAACCGTCGATTTTTATTATACCTCTTCTTCGCTCACCTCTCTGTGCACTTCAAATACTGTTGCGGCTTAATGTCTCCTCCAGCAATAATCGCTTATCTTAAAAATCGAGCGCATACTTTTCTATATCATATCATGCTGCACGGAGAATCAGACTCGCGGCGCATCGCCGACAACAGCAGGCATCATCCGCGGCGGCACAGATTTATTGTTTTATTGGGAAAGTCAACGTGTCGTACCCGACTAGCGGGAATCCGCCGCCGCCGTCGTCGTGGATCGTGGATCCGCGCGCGCTCCCTATCCTACTACTACTACTCTACCAACCTCGCACGTACACCGTCCGCGACGGCTGCTGCTCCTTTTTTCACATCGGAGTGAAAGAGGCAGAGAGACAGGTTACGGCGCCGCAACCGCACTCTGCGTGTGTAGGTATATGTATGTGCCTCATGTATAAGTGGTGATGGTGAATCGTGAGAGAAAGAGTAGAGTCGAGGATAACAAGGGATTAGTGCCCCCCGAGATCCACAGGTGTTGCCATTCGTCGGTGTGCATATTTGTCTTGCATAAAGGTGGGAGAGGTGTATGGTATTGGAGAGGTGACCGTCAGATCCGGGTTCGGAGCGCGTCATTCATCGTGAATTTTCTGTGACGGTTGATGAATTCAAAACTTCAAATAGATAGGATCAGGGTTGTCGTGAATTGATTAATTAAAAAGTGTTTATTGATAGTTTTGACTTTTGATTGCTATTAATTATTTATTTGAATACTATTATAAAGTTGTTTGATACGCATTTAATTAGAGTAATTTAATAATACAAATAGTGTATCAATCAATTATTGATAAACAATTGAAAGATTTACACGTTTATTGATTTCGTAAATGAAAAAAAAAATTCAAATGAAAAATGGCAAAAAATCAATTTTAAATTTTTGCGCTATTATGATGGATAGTCACACCTGACTAGTCTTATGATCGCAGTTGTGACCGCGGGCACGCCAGTCGGCCAGTGGGTTCTGTTTCGTGTGGCGACCAATCCTCGGTACGTTATGTTTTGCCCGAACCAAGCTTTTTTTCAAACGTTTATTTACTATACCTATATTTCTTGCTAAGTTTATATGCTACAATTATATCTCATATATTATATAAATATTTTTTATTCTGAATAACATTGTTTTTTGTATATTTTATTTATAATTCCAGACATAATTGATGTTTTCACGCCTCAAATCAACACAATTCGCATTGCTTACGACTGCATTGTATTCATAAATATATAAGCGCGCTCATGCAGCTGCTTCGTGGTCAGTTTCGGAATTAGGTGATGGTACACAAGGGACCCACTCTTACCAATGGAGTTTCCAAACCTGTGTACTTATACTGTACCTGTCGAGTTACGACCGTCAGAGCTCAAAGCGTCTGCGCCGTAAATACACTTCGTAGTTCGTGAATGCCATGTGCTTTTCAATACGGTTCGGCTTCTGACGTTTGTAAGCCTAATACAAGTAAACAAATGGATTTTTAGTAAAAAATTATTCATTTCAATTGTTGAATAATCGAGAATTCAAATAAAATATCAAAATGGTAAGTGATACGGCAATACTGTTCGGTAATGTTAGGTAGTTAACTAAGTTGAGGTTATGATATGAATGTTTATTTAGACAATTTATTAATTTTAAACCATTATTTATTAGGGAAAGACTAAAAAGACGCGCAAGGTTGTGCTGCAGAGGTTTGCACAGATGAAGAAGATGATCAGTCCAAGTGATCCAAGAATGTAAGTATATAATACTTTGATAAATTTGTACTCTCTACAGTATAAGTTAGTTTAAGAAAAAATTAATTCATTTTAATAATAACAACTAGAAAAGTAACAAAAATATGTTGTTTATTTTAAGTAAGCAATAATTATATATGTATATTAAATTACAGTAAAGATTCAAAGCGGGCACCTCCGAAGAAAAAAAAGCCTGAAGACCCACATGAATTGAAAGTGAAGGAAGTGTGCGTATAATACATGTTTTTATTTCTCCTATACTTATTGTTAAAATTATGTGATTTAACAGCTAATGTTACCTTTTGAATTTGTAGGCCTCAACAATCTTCTGCTCTGTTCTTCCAGTATAACGAACAGTTAGGTCCACCTTACCACATTTTGGTAGATACCAATTTTGTGAATTTCTCTATTAAAAACAAACTTGATATCATAGAGAATATGCGAGGATGTTTGTATGCAAAGTGCATACCTTATATTACAGACTGTGTTATGGGTGAAATGGAAAAGTTAGGCCAAAAATACAAAATTGCCTTGAAGATTATCAAAGATTCAGTGTTTGAAAGGATACCCTGTATGCACAAAGGCACATACGCTGATGACTGTCTGGTTAACAGGGTGACACAGGTGAGTTTTATTTATTATTCAAAAACCTATCGTTAGTTTGCAAAATTTAAATTCTTATAAAACAAAACGTACAATCTGACTAAAACATTACCATTTTAAGACCCAAATAAATTTATTGAATAATCATCGTCCCAAAATCCTCACTTTTATAAATTTTTATAAAAATCTTAAAATCTCATAATAAAACAGTATTTTTAAAGCGTGCAAGCTCGCGGGCCAGCCATAAACATTTAATATTTGTTTTACCCGACAACCTCGAACCGCTCGCGGTCACGCAAAAACGAAAACCATAAAAAGCCGGCAAATTAAGAGCGTGTTTCGCTCGCTAATGGGTTAATCATAATTTCAACTCACATTTTTTTTTACCTCCGCGACCGCGCGCACACACAGAACATGAATATTCAAAACCGATAAATAATCGCGCGAGTCCCACGCGGAGCGCCTCATATACATATACGCTAAATAATAATCCCTGCCGAAAATCTGTTACCTATATCTTTCCTATTTTTTTCCAGCACAAGTGCTACATAGTGGCGACGAACGATAAGGATCTGAAGCGTCGGATCCGTAAGATACCGGGCGTGCCAATCATGTACGTCTCGCAGCACCGCTACACCATCGAGCGCATGCCCGACGCTTACGGGGCGCCGAAAACGTAAGGCGTATAAAGAACTCGTCCACCGCCACCGCCGCCTACGTCATCGAATATTGTATCATAATTATACGTTTAATAACGCACTGGTCGGAGAAATTTTTGCCGGAGAGACAGTCCGTGCGCGGAGCATTAAAGAAACATTTTTATCATCGGGGGAGAGAGAGGGAGAGTCTCTCTTTCTCTCCCTCACTCCTGGCCGCGGAATCGCCGACTTTTAGCCTCGTCGCAAAAAGCGCGAAACAGGTTCGTTTCGTCTTACTCTCTCCCTCTCTCTCTCTCTCCCGCTCTTTGCCTCTTTCTCCGCTGCGCGGAGATATAAAGAGGAGAGAAGCGCAATCTCGCAGCGGGAGAAAAGCATTTAGGAAATTCCGAATAAAATTGTCCCGGTATTATTTATTATCGCGCGCGTAGCCGAGGCAAATAATCGGGAGAAGAGGAGAGGATGCGAACGGGGGAGGAAACAGGGGGAGAGAGAGACCGCGAATATAATCTTCTGACCCGCGGCGACACCGAAGACGGAGAGAGAAGAGAGAGAGAGAGAGAACATGCGCCCGCTTTCTAGGAGGTCCGATGGCCCTAACGAACGCAAAGTGCGTATGCAGTTTGAAGGCTCGCCTCTCTTTTTTCTTTATCTTTCTTGCTTGAAATTCTTTTTGTATCGTCGATATGAAAAAATTCGGGACCATCAGGCGTTATTTGTATTTTCCATTTGTACCGTAAGGTAATTGTTGCGATTGTGTAATAGATTTGAACATGTACTGATACTTATTTTTAGTATTATAAGTAATAAATACGTTTTACTACAATTTAAAATATGTAATTATTTTTTTATTTAATAGTATCCTACAAATATTACTAATTTATTTATTTATTTATTCAATAAATTAGACGGGCTTAAAGCCCTTATTACAAAAGGTTTCAATACAAATTAGTTGCTATAGAGGTAGTATCGAACGCAGGTAGGAAAGATACAATATAAGTATAAAATATAAAATCACAATGTATAACGCTAATGTCGCAAAGTCAGTGGTGCAGAGCCGATTTAAAGGAGAACCAGGAAGAGATATTGATGATACGCGATGGAAGAAGGTTCCACGATCTTCTTAATCTGTTCACTGTCGAATAAAAACCCGAAGTTAGAGCTGCTTGTGTCCTCGTCTAATATTCTGTGGCTGCGAAGGGAATGTTATTTGCCTTGGTTGAAACAAAAAGAAGAGTGACAGGAAAAATAATCATTAAGTATTTTAAACATAAGTAGACAATCATGCAAATGGTGAATGGACTTTAGAGTTTGAAGTTGAAAATGCGCTGCAATATCGGTATAATTATGATCGAATCTGTTCATGGAGCTATTAATAGCTATAATATTGGCTTTGTAGGCTAGGTAGTGAGGGAGATTGATACTTTTTTCCTTTTTCTTTTTAAGAAAATTTATTAATTTTAATATCTATTAATACATACAAAATAATGTTCAATAAAATTTAAACTATATTAGCATGGAAATGTGATATAGTCTATTGCAGTTTTTTATGCCTATAGCTCAAAACTTACATTTATCCAATATCATACATATAAGCACGAATAAATACAAATTTGATTTTGTTTTCCTTAAATAATAATTTTTTTTACACTTTTTTCATAAATTGTATTTTGACTTCATGCGATTTCCATTCACACACTATGTGAGGTAATTACTCGAACTATATCGCATTGCTTCATACACGTTTTTGAAAAACGTATTTGTGCAATTGGTACATACAGAACTTTATGGAGGATACAATATAATAAATTAAAAACTATTTCAAAAGTAAAATCATCATAATCGAACCAAATCGAATGTTTTCCCAAACAATAATATTGTAAATTAATTTACAAGAATTATACTAATTAGGAAAAAAGTGGTACAACATTATATCTACACCACTATAATCGACTCCTCATTTCAACAGGCGCGAGGTATCAAAACTACCGAAATAATGACTTTTGACAAAAAAGCGAATATGATACTCATTCATTTCCACCTACATCAAGACACCTTATATACGCCGGAAGATTAAAGCCGAATGGAGTCGAAATGGAAAAAAACAAAGTAACGTTACAAATCCCGGGTGTCATTACTATGCAGTTCTTGCGCCCTATTGTCGAATTAATTAATACCACAATACAACACCGGTATAACAATTGACGACGTTATCTAAATAACCAGCTATACATAATAGTACAGTAACGATTAATTTAAAATTTTTGCGCATCTTTGCATTTTTTTCCCCGAGAGCTTTTTAAAATTCAAATCTCGTGCACAGATAACAAACTATATCGTTTCGCGAGAGCCGGCCGCGCGCGCGCAATCTTATCTCCGCGGCATTTTCGAAACCTCTTCGAGCAAAAAGCGTATAGATCTGATTAACAAGACTAAATCGTAATTACAAAGCAAACTTAAACCCCTCCCTTTATTTCACCGACAAAACGAACACACAACGCGACGCGATCATCCACCTAAAATAAAGTTTTCCCTAAGTAACTACCTACTGCTTATACCATCCTCAACCCTATATAACCCCCGTCGAAAAAATAACTTTTCAAAACAAAGCACACCCGTGTGTACGGGGAGCTATTCACCTCCGCCTATCTCCATATCTCGGCTCTTAAAACCGCGGAAAAACAGCCCTCACCTCCTCTTTTTTCATAAAATATACTCTTCTCTCTGTCTTGCTGCCCGCACTTCTTTCCTCCCATATACCCACCTCTCTATAAATACATCCACCTCCTCCACCTCCCCCTTCTCTCATTATATTTTTCTCCTCTCCTCTCTCTCTCTCGCGATTCATTCCGTTAATTCCGAGCGCGCGCGCGCGCAGTGCACTACCTCTCTCTCTCTCTCTCTCCGTAAATTATTTGATTCCGCTACAGAAGCGCCCTGGGCGAGTGTACGACGCGAGCGAGCGAGCAACGCGCGCGAGAGCGAGTGAACGGTGGGCGCGCGGGGGGAGGAGAAGGGAGGGAAGATAAAAACCCGAGGGAGAGAGAGAGAGAGGCCGGTCGCGATTGGTATCGTCAGTGTCAGCTGCCCTCGCCTCGCTCCGGGCATTTCCTTTTTTCTCTCCGCCGCCGCCGCCGCCGCTGTGCTGCTCTCTCTCTCTCTCTGCTCCTCTTTTTCATAGACCCTTTTTGCTGTTATTGTTACGCCGCCGCTGCCGATGCCGCCGCCGTGCTGCACAGGGCCCCGCGCGTTGTGTTATTATTATGATTATTATTATATTTATTACGTTGTTTCGTGGGTTTTCTCTCTTTTTTGCCCCGGCCACTTATGTATATATACTGCGCGCCCCGGCATCGATATGCAGAGTAGAAAGAGAGAGAGAGAGAAGAATCTTGAGTATATCCGAGGGGGAGAGAGAGAGAGTATTCGGGAAATCGTCGAATATGATAATAATTATATATGCAGGACGCGTTGTTGCACGCGCGCGCGCGCAAGGCATGCATGTTCGAAAGAGCGCACGCAAGCGGGGATATAACGATGATGATAATGGGCCGATCGCCGGCCCTCGCCCGATCATCGTGATAATTTCATTACGACGATAGAACATTTTTCGCCCGAACCTCTCTCTCTCTCGCATCGGTATATAGGTGTATACATGTGTATTATACGTACGTACATATATGTATAACACGGAACCTTTTCGGCATCGCGGCGTTCTTGTATTTGCTCGAAAAGCTCGCGGAATTTGTAAAAAGGGAACGAGCTTCTTTTTTTTCTTTCCTTAGGTTTTCGGGAGATTCGGAGGATTGATTTAAGGCCGAACAAACGATACGAGGCTTGTTTGATGAATTTTAAAGAGATGCTGCGCGCGCACGGGCAATATAAGAGAGTTTCGTTATCTCGGCCGATCGCGATCGCCGCGAATGTTGTAGGTACACGACGTAAATTTGATAAGTGCCGCGCGCATTTTCAGTGTTATTTTTTTTTTTTTTTTCTTGCCCGTGCCTGAAATTTCGAGAGAGAGAGAGAGAGCCGAGCAGCCGAAGCGTTAATAGTTTGGAGGAAATTATGTACGAGCGGCTTTTTTTGCGCTGCACATGCGAGAGGAATTTACGCGGCGTGAAATTTTATTAAGAGCTGTTTGTAAATAAATTGCGCGTTGCGCTGTGTGTGTGTGTGGAAAAGGTAGAGCGAGCAGGTGTTTTATCTAATTTTCAACACATCACGGTTTAAATACTACGTTAATTGGAAGATACAACGTATGGAACAAGATTGTGCCGAGTTTCACGCTCCGGCGAGCCGCAGCGATAAATTATATACTTAAAATCATAAGAAGAGGGAGAGAATTTTCTAATATCGTATCTTTTACAATTATTGGGAATCCGATATGAGTTTATGTGTGCAAATAGTTGCGCGCGATGCGTGGAAAAGTGACAAAATAAATCGAAAAAGTTCTCTTGTATAATGTACATAACATACGAATATCGGTAAGTAAATAATCGTATATAATCTAGTTCAGCATATGGCGCGGTTCAGCGTTAATAAAAACATCCTGTAGTATAACATAGACCTTACAGGGGGGTAATAGTGAGTAAAGCAAGCATGTAATGGTGATCGTTAAAATCCACTTGTTTACAGGTGAATAAATTTTGATGTATATCGGTGCTTTCATGTTTACGAGTCCTGAGATTTTCATTTTTTCCTTTTCTTTTCCTATATATATAGCTCGAAAAATGAAATAGAATAATAAGAGCCTTTTAAGCTACCTTTTCTCCGCTCAAATTAAATTACATAGCTATTACACCGTTACGTAAATGATTTTTTGCGTATTACGTATATGTGCAATTCTACCGAAATCTGTGACGAAACCCGAAAATGAGTTTTGAAAAAGTTTTTTCGAGCACACCTACGAAACCTGGTTTTTCTCGTTGTTTGTAGTATATACAAGAGAAATTCGTGGTTGAACAGAGTCCATCGAATTATACACTTTTTCTAGAACAACTTCTTCCTTTTTACAAAAATGGCAAAAAAAGCGCTTCTCTTGAAACATCAGCCATTTAGCCAAGAAACGATCTAATCAAAATTTCGAAAAAGAAATTAAAACTAGAAAAAAAGAGCTTTAATTTATTTTTTTTTTTAATGTTGATTCCTTCAAAAGTTACAAGGGTTTGAAGTTGAACGCAAAGGCATAAAAATGCACAAATCGCAGAAATCGGCAGCGCCGACCTTTTTTATGCCTTTTCGACGTTCAACTTGAAACCCTTGTAACTTTTGAAGGAATCAACATTTTTTAATTTAAAAAAAA